>PVJN01044233.1:0-17418 GCA_004026805.1 Lasiurus borealis | reverse complement strand
TTGAAGTAATAAAAGTAACTACATTTACATTTTCCTTCCTTATTTCCTCCCACAACATGTTTTAATGTAGTGCATAAGAACAAGATAAAAAACAATATATTATACTTAGTAGTTAACTCTTATTAGAGTTATGCTTCCACTAATATAGACTTTAATAGTTTCCAAAGAATATATTAAATATTATAAACATAATGAGCACATTCTTTCCCTAAACTGATTTCCTTTTCCCATTCTACTATAAGCCTTATAATCAGTATATATTAAAAAGAACAAAGTGTTCTCTACTTATATATAGAAGATCAACCTCTATATATGATCCACAGAACAATATAGACATTGGATAAAATTAAATAAATCTTATTTCTTATATACATAAGTGGTAGTTAATTCATCCTCCTCATTAAATAAAATATAAGTACAGTATATGCTAATAAAGGGGTAATATATATATATATATATATATATATATATATATCCTATGTAATAAGAGTAATATGCAAATTGACCATACCTCTGCTATACCAACAAGCCATACCCACCAGCCAGTCAGAATGAATATGCAAATTAGCCCAACCAAGATGGCTACAGCCACAGAGTGAGCAGGAGAGAGGCTTGTGTTGCCCCTGGAGATGGAAGAAGCCAAGGTTTCTGTACACCCTGGCTGGGCCAGGCCTCTGCTTAAGGCAACAAAGTTTCAATGGCTGTGCAAGCAGAAGGCTTGGCTCCACTCCAGGCTACAAAGTTTCAATTGTAGAAGATAAATAAATTCCAGATACCAGGGTCTCTGCTTGGTCACTGGGGACATGGCCAGCCTGCAAACCACTACAGGCCCCTCACTCAGGTCACCCCATGCCTCAAGGGAACACCCACCCTGATCTGGGACACTCTTCAGAACAAACCAACTGGCCCCCACCCATGTACCAGGCCTCTATCTTATCTAATAAAAGAGTAATATGCAGATTGACCATCACTCCAACATACAAGATGACTGCCCCCATGTGGTCAAAAGATCCCACCCCCATGTGGACACAAGATAGTGACTACAAGATGACCAGGAGGGGAGGGCATTTGGGAGGGACTAGGCCTACAAGGGAGGGAAGTTAGAGGTGACTGGGCCTGCAGGGAAGGGCAGTTGGGGGGGACTCAGGACTGTATGGAAGGGCAGTTAGGGGCAAACAGACTGTCAGGGGAGCAGTTGGGCATCATTTAGGCTGGCAGGGGTGATCAGCTGGCAGGCAGAAGTGGTTAGGGACAATTAGGATGGCAGGCAGGTGAGCAGTTGGGAGCCAGCAGTCCTGAATTATGAGAGGGATGTCCCTCAAGGGGTCCCAGATTAGAGAGGGAGAAGGGACTAAAGGACATTTCCCCTTCCCCATGCATGAATTTCATGCACCAGGCCTCTAGTATGCTAATAAAGGGGTAATATGCAAATTGATCAGGACACCCTCACAGTAATGTCCCAATAGCAGATTGCATGGGGCAACCCTGGTTGCCAGGACCAGTTTCCCTCTGGCACCTGGGACCCAGCCTTCCCTTGAAGCCCCATCTTCATCCAGAAGGATGTCCAGTTGGACATATTTGAGAGGGTACAGTCTGGTCTGAGGGACACACCCCTTGCTGTACTAATTTTGTGCACCAGGATTCTAGTATAAGATAGAGCAAATTTTATAATCAACAAATACAGATGGCTAGAATTGAAATATCAGACAATTTTCTTTCAATAATTATAGTCTCAAACTTTTTAAAAAGTGAGATCAGTATTCTGTAGGAATTTTCTTGGATGACTAGAGGTCCTATTTAGAGGGGTCACATTTTCTAATTCCAATAGGCAGAATAGGGTATGTTAGGATGGTAGTAGACAACAAAAGGGAAGGAAGGTAGAGACAAAGGGGGAGGAAGAAGGGGAGGAGAGACACAGGGACTGTAATGGAGGTTTAGATATCATTTGTGCTAAATAGTTAAGCTAACCTATCTTAATGTAAAACAACAACATAGCTGTAAGTAATCATTTTCTTATTGTTATTTTAACTAGATGTGAATTTTTAGCATGCTAGCAATTAAGAAGATATTTATCTCCCTTTTGAAGCTTATCCTAGATAATCTATCCTAGTCAATGCAGCTGTTTGAAAGTGTGGGTGCTTTTTTGTTTGTTTGTTTGTTTTTAATTTTTGAACCTATAAATCATCCTCATTTTTTGACATGGTTAGCTATGCACCACTATCACTTATAATGGAAATGAAAATAAGGAGAAAAATAAAATAAACAAATAAAATAAAATAAAATAAAATAAAATAAACAAATGCAAAGCAAGAGTCAAGAGACAACTGTAGTTTCATACAAAAGAATTATCTGGGAATAAAGACTAATATTATACCACTGATGTGAAATTTTTGGATGGAACATGGGTTGTTTCCCTGGGCACAATGGTTCCCTAGATTCTTTGTCAGAGTCCAAAAATAAATCCATAGACAGAAGGTGATATAGCAAAGGTGGAGATTTATTGAAGAACAAGTTCAAACTTCCTCATGGGGAGGGAGAAAGAATCTCACAGCATAGGCTCCCACGTGAGGAGAGAGAAAGAGTGCCATCTAGTTCCTTTCTTTTCCTGGTTTATCAAGACTGCAGTGTGTCCTGATATCCCCTCTGATTGGTCAATATTTTCTTTTGAATTGGTTAGTTTAGTAACTTCTGAGCACAATGGTCACATGGGACAAGTGAGGCCTCATCCGTAATTGTCCTCCTCTTCCCTCTGGGCTTTCTTCCTCCTTTATGTTATAAACGTAGACCTTTTGCTACTCCCAGTTTCCTTGTCTTATGGAAATGTAACTGCTTCTGGCTCCCTTACGTTATGGAAATGTACCTACTACCAGCTCAGTAGCTCATTTTAAAATTTCTAAAATTTCCTAAACCTGCCTATATTCTCCTAAAATTCCTTTTTCAACAGCAAGAATTAAATACCTAATCTGGCCCAAACCCCCTGTTTTCTTGGCCCAACAATTCAGTGAAAAGATGAGTAGTTAACAAATATTATTTTTATTTGCAATCTTAGTTTTTTTTGTTTTTTTTTATCTCCACATGTCCACATATTAACCATTAAATGAGGCAGGCATAGGAGGTATAGCATAGCTATAACTTTAAGAAAGTGATATAAAAGCACAGAATGGAGAAAAGTCAAATACTCAAATTATATAGCATTCTAATCCAATTCCCTTATTGTTAAAGTTCATAAAATTAAGTCAAACAGTATTTATTATACAAATATAATCAAAACCCTCCTTGCATCCACCACACTTTTTCTTTCATTCCCCTTTCTATTTTTTAGTTTGTTCAGTTGTTAAAAAACAAATAAAAAAAAAAACTCTCTCTTTCCCTTCCAAATCATGTTTTGTTAAAGAATTCATTTTAAAACAATTTGCATACAAAATGCCATAACCACAGAATTATGTTTTCTTTTTCTGATCCTCACCTCTGATTATATTTTTATTGATATTTAGAAAAAGATGAAGGGAGAGAGACAAGAGAGAGAGGAACATCAATTGATTGTTGCCTCCTATACATGCCCCGACTAGGAATCTAACCAGCAACAGTTTGGTGCACAGGATGACCCTCCAAACAAATGAACCACCTGGCAAGGGCAAAATTATGTTTTCTTTTCCCTTAATTTCCATTGGGCATGAGCCATGAACCCAATATCAAGATAAAAAGACTTGAGGATAATATATTTTATATGCTAAGAATGCATCTACTAAATAGGATGAGCTGGATTTGTTCCTAAAGACTGATGTTGTTTAATCTTCTATTGAATAAACTAATGTCTCCAAGTATAATATTTCAAGATGTTCTGTGAGCTTAAAAATCTATCAACTAATGACCAATCATTAAAAAGACATACAATCTGTGTAAATATTAATTAATCCAGTATGGTGTTTTGTGGTTTTTTTATTCAGCTTATATGTATGCTTCACTTTTTATATAATAAAAAAGCCAAGACTTTTAATATAATGTCATTGTTGTAATAGGTAAATATTATTGAAAAAGAGATTAAGTTTCTATTTTTATAGTTTATACATCAGTGATTCTAAACTTCAGTCAAAAAGACAAAGGAAATTAGCATATAAGTGACATTTAAAGTCCCCTATGTATAAAAGGAAGATAACAGTAATTTTTAAATTTCTTCAGTAAGAGTAAGGCCAAATTTATATAGGTTATGGTTTAGAGATTTTTATATGCATTTAATGAAATATGTGTTAATGCATATATAAATTCATAATTGTGATATTAATATACAAGTAAACTACAACATGAAATAATAATAAGTATTTACAAAGTTATATTTAAATAAATTGTTCTCAGCAAAGATTCTTTCCCCCAAATTATACACAGGATAATTAGAAAGCAAAATTAAATCCACCTTTTCTTTTTTCCCCATGATTTGTTCTTTTTAGTACATTTGTTGCCTCATTGCATCCCATCTACTTTATAACAAAATGAGCAATCTTAGTTAATTTTTAGTACCTCACAGGATTTTCATATTAGCACAAAGTAGAGTTTTGAGTACAACAAAGGACAGAAGCAAATATAACTTAGATATATTAATGACTAATATTCTTTGACAATAACGGGACTATCCTCTTAGTCATTCAAGCTGAAAATCTCAGATGATTCCTTCACTAACACTTTTCATACTCAATTATACCACCAACACCAACTGAATTAGTTCCAAACTTTCAATTCCCACCACTTTTATTTCACTCACATTACTGCTCTATGCTACTATTAGAACATAAGCCTATGTGGTGGGAATTCACACCAGGAAAGTCATCAAGAGATATAAGTAAGTTACAGATGCATTTTGCTAAGTTGTTGTGTATTCTGTTATCTAAATGTGCATCCTGTAAAGTTCAATGAGTGTACCTATAGCTTGAATGTGTTCAGATGTGTCCTAATAAGATAATAAATACCACCTGTGCCTTGACTAGGCACAAAGCAAAAGTAGGAAAAAGTTGAATCCTTCATTTAAAAACCCCAAAGATATGGAGGATAGCAGGAATTGTTATAACAGAGACATGCTTTCCCTGACCTCCAGCTCTAATAAGTTAGTAAACTAAGGAATCAGGTGGCCATATTCTAAGCAATATTTTATGTAAATGGTTACTCTGTAACATGTATAGATCCACAGAAAGGATCAGTCCATTATAAGCTTTAAATGAATCCTCATTGGGCCAGTTTTTCTCCCTTTAGTGAACTCGACATTCAGCTGGTGATTGAGTTTATTTGCTGCCATTGGTAACTAAAGAACTTATATGCATATATGCATAACCCCAGGACACTGACAATAATGTGGTAAATGCTTGGGGGTGGGCGTGCAGGTGGAGGGAGTTAATGGGGGGAAAAGGATATCTGTAACACTTTCAACAATAAAGATTAATTTTTATAAAAGAAATGAAATGATAAAAAAGACATGGTCTCTACTTTGAGGCATATAGAGATGAATGGTGAGTATGCACATAAACACAATGCAAAGTGACATGTTCTATGACACAACTATGCACCAAGATACTTAAATATGGATAATTGATTTGAACTTATTCTTTAAAGTCACAGAAAATAAAATCCTCCATCAAAAAACATAGAAAGGACAATTCATCATCATCATAACAACCCCTTTTACTTTAACAACAATACAATGCAGAGGTGGTAAATATATTGGAAGTTATAAAAAAAAAATGTGTGCTAAGCATTAGGCAGTATTCAAGGGGCCAGATGAATTCAAAGTGTCTAGAGCTTGGGTAACAAATATATAAAAAGCAAGGATACCCTGAATATTGGTAGAGTGATATCATTATAGATTAATGTAATAGAATATCATGAACAATTATATATATACAAAATTTGTGCACGGAGACAGGGTGTCCCTCAGCCCAGTCTGCACCCTCTCCAATCTGGGACATCCCTCTTACAATCCAGGATTGCTGGATCCCAACCTCTTGCCTGCCTGCCTGCCTGCCTGATTCCCCCTAACTGCCTCTGCCTGCCAGCCTGATCACCCCATAACCACTCCACTGCCAGCCTGATCAATGCCTAATTGCTCTCCTGCTAGCTCAATTGCCCCTAACTGCTTTCCCTTGCCAGCTCAGTCACCACTAACTGTCCTCCCCTGGCAGCCTGGTCACTCCCAACTGCCCACCCTTGCACACCTGGTCACCTATAACTGCCCTCTGCTGCTGGCCTGGTCATTCTTATCTTCCCTACTTTTTAGCCCTGGTAACCCCCCATCTGTCCTCCTCTGCAGGCCTAAATCACCCCCAATTGTCTTCCCCTGCAGGCCTGCCCACCCTCAACTGTCCTCCCCTGCACACTTGGTTCCCCCCAACTGCCCTCCCCTGCAGGCCTAGTCCCTTCCAACTATTATCCCCTGAAGACTTGGTCCCACAAACTGTCCTCTCCTGCAGGCCTGGCCCCCTCAAAGTGTCTTCCCCTGCAGGCCTAGTGGCCCCCAACTGCCTTTACTTGCTGACAGTCACCCCCAGCTGCCTTCCCTTGTAGGCCTGGTCATCCCTAACTTCCCTCCCCTGAACACCTGGTCCTTCACAACTGCCCTCCCCTGCTGATCTGATACCCCTAACTATCCTTCCCTGCATGCTTGCTTGGTCACCCCCAACTGCCCTCCCCTGTAGACCTGCCTCCCACAACTGTTGTCCCCTGAAAGTCTAAGTCACCCCCAATTGCCCTCCCCTGCAGGCTTTGCCCCTCCCAATTGTTATTCCCTCCAGGCTTGGTACCCCAAATTGTCCTCCCATGCAGGTCTGGTCTCCCCAAAGTGTCTTCCCCTGCAGGTCTAGGTCCCCCTAACTGCCATCCTTTGCAAGCCTGGTCTCTCCCAACTACCCTACCCTGCAGCCCTGATCACCCATAACTATTCTCCTCTGCTGGCCAACTTTTGGTGGCCATCTTTGTCCACATGGGGGTGGCTATCTTGTGTGTTGAAGTGATGGTCAATTTGCATATTATTAATTTATTAGGTAGGATTAAATGGCAACATTGGCAGTGATAAAGAGAATACAGAGTTGTGCAGAGATAGTGAAAGCAAATAAATGGCCTAGGGGTCTCTAGTAATAATTATGAGGTAAAGTATAAGAATAAAAAACAGATAATTGATATGATAATTTTTGGAATAATTATTAGGATTGTGATACTTAGGACACATGAGAGAAAGTACTCTCTAGTTTGATAGTGATTTGTAGAAAGTGGAGATTAGGTAAACATAAATTATAAACTCCATTTAAGAAAATACAGATTAAAATATTTGAGTGGAAGAGGAAGTATGGGAGTTGGTTGGGAACACATTTAAGAATATCAGAATATGAGCATAAGAAGCTAATGATACATTTATTTACACAATGGAATATTACTCAGCCATAAAGTTTACCTTTTGTGACAGTGTGGATGAACCTAGTGAGTATTATGCTAAATGAGTAATACTCTTGTCAGAAAAAGACAAATACCATATGACTTCACTTATATATGGAATTTAATGAACAACATAAACTGACAAGAAAACAGAAACAGATTAATAGATACAGAGAACAGACTTATAGCTATCAGAAGGAAGGAGGATCTTGGGCTAGGTGAAAAGATGAAGGGATTAAACAAATAAACAACAGATAGACAAACAAACAAATTAAACCTCATAGACACACACAACAATATAGTAACTACCAGAATGGAAAGAGACATGACTTAGGGTGGTGTCATACAATATAAATCTGAACTCTATATAATTTTATTAAACAAGGTTACCTAAATAAATTTTATAAAATTTTAAATTTAAGACAATACCAAAAATAAGCTAATGATATGCAGTATTGGTATGGCCCCATTCATGTTTAAGTATAAAGTCAGAGCAAAACATACTTACCATCTGATAAGATGGGGAGAGGGGAACTAGGGAGAAGGAAGGAGAAGGAGGGAGAGAGAAGGAGATAGAGAACTATGTTTTCAAACATGTTTGTATTAGTTTCTTACTCATTTAATAACAAATTACCATAAAAATAATGGCTTAAAACAACATCCATTTATCAACTTACAGTGATCAGTCCAACATTCATCTCAAGGAGTCAGTAGTTTCTATCCTTTCAGGAGATTTAGGGGAAAATCCGTGTTATTGCTTTGTCTAACTTTAGTGGCAAACTGCATTCTTTGGTTGTGCCCCTTCCATCTTTAGAGACAGCAATAGACAACTTAGCCTTCCCCAAATTGCATTACTCTAATATAGAATCTTCCATATTATCTTTCTACATGTAAGGAACTTTTACTCTAATTAGGTCCACCTGGTTAATCCAGGCCACTCCCCCTAATTTAAGGTCAGTTTATTTGCAAACCAGGATACTACCTGTAACCTTAGTTTTCTTCTGCCATGCAAAATAACATATTTACAGGTCATAAAGTTTAGAATGTAGATATCTTTGGGGATGGTCATTATTCTGCCTACCATCAAAAAAATGGTATCTTTGTCAAAACTAAGAAATTAACATAGGCATATTACTTATTAACTAAAATCCAGAATTTGTTTTCATTTTACCAGTATTTCCACTTTTGATCTATGGTGGTTAAGCCAGTAACCTGCTCATAAATTTCTGATTTGAAATTTTGTGTATAATAAGTCTCAAGTCATAATCATGGCTATTCACAATTCCTATCTCTTACAAAGCATCCTGCAATGCAATATCTCACCATACTGATGCTCATGATGTCCTGGGAGCACACACATAAAGCCTACCCAATATTTTCCTACTTTATGGTGTAATAATTTTTAATAATGGTTAACTTGAAATTTTCTTTTTATTGTTTAACCTTTTTTTATTATTACGAATCACTTCTCAACATTTTTACTCTTCCACTCTAATACATTTTGTGGGGAGAGATGTCTGGATTACTCAATAGCTACCTAGCAAGACTTTGTATTTCTATAATTATTATTTGTATTAGAGGCCCAGTGCATGAAATCCCTGTATTGGTAGGGCACCTAGACCTGGCCAGTGATCAGGGATGATCTGGGCCTTCTGGCTGCTGGCCGGGACTTCCCTTCCCCATCTGCAAGCTGCCCGCTGGGGCCTTCCTTTGTTCTGTGCTGCCCCCTAGTGGTCAGCACATGTCACAGCAAACAATGGAACTCCTGGTCTCCCAATCAAATTCCTGAGGGAACAATTTGCATATTGGGCTTTTATATATAGATATATAATTTTTAGGTTCCAGTCATTGTCTAAACATTTTGGATGAAATAAATTGCTTCCAAAAACTCTCTGAGCTATTGACCACACCTCTGCTACACCCACAAGCCATGCCTACCAGCCATGCCCACCAGCCAATCAGAGAGAGTGTACAAATTAACCCAACCAAGATGGCTACAACTACAGAGAGAGCAGGAGAGAAGCTTGGATTGCCCCTGGCAATGGAGGAAGCCAAGCTTTCCACAAAGTCTGCCCAGTGGAGGCCTCCACTTAAGGCAACAAAGTTTCAATGGCTGTGGGAGCAGAAGGCTTGGCTCCGCTCCAGGCTACAAAGTTTCAATTATAGAAGATAAATAAATCCCAGATACCAGGGCCTCTGCTTGGATCACTGGGGGACAAGGCTGGCCTGCAAACCACCACAGGCTCCTTGCCCAGGCCACTCCACACCACAAGAGAACCCCCACCCTGATCTGGGACACCCTTCAGAGCAAGCCAGCTGACCTGTACCCATGCACCAGGCCTCTATCCTATATAATAAAAAGATAATATGCAGATTGACCATCACTCCAACACACAAGATGACTGCCCCATGTGATCACAAGATAATGCCCCCATGTGGTCACAAGATGGCCAGCAGGGGAGGGCAGTTGGCAGGGACCAAGCCTGCAAGGGAGGGCAATTATGGGCGATCAGGCATACAGGAGAGGGCAGTTGGGGGGGACCAGGCCTGCAAGGGAGGGCAGTTGAGGCTGATCAAGCCTGCAAGGGAGGGTAGTTAGGGGTGACTAGGAGAGAAGTTGGAGGTGACCGGACCTGCAGGGAAAAGAAGTTGGAGGAGACCCAGGCCTGCACGGGAGGGCAGTTAGGGGTAGCCAGGTCTGCAGGGGAGGACAGTTAAGGGTGACCAGGCTGGCAAGGGAGTAGTTAGGCATAAATCAGGCAGGCAGGTGAGCAGTTGGGAGCCATCAGTCCTGGATTGTGAGAGGGATGTCCGACTGCCACAAGGGGTCCCAGATTGAAGAGGGAGCAGGCTGGGCTGAAGGACACACCTCCTCTCATGCATGAATTTCATGTACCAGGCTTCTAGTGTAGCACAATCATCTTCATTCTACTGATGATAAAATGATGCACAAGAGAGTAGCTGAGATGCCTAAGGCTGCATGATCATTTATATGCAGAGCAAGGCATCCCACCCTACTGGGTTTCTTTTGAATCACCGGATGCGGATGCACTCCACTGCATCATGTTGTCTCTGATGAAGACATAAAAAAAAGAAAAAAAACATTTTCTATATATATATATATATATATTGTTCTATCTTAGGCCATTTCTACCATGAGATTTGGGTCAGTGAAACTTTGGACATTTCTAAATTCTACCCTCATTCCTTTTAACAACTAAAATCTTTTTTTTTGCCCAATTACTTTCACCCAATTCAGTCTCTTTTTATTTTTTCTCTTGATTAATGCAAATGTATCATGTGTCTTTCTGTATTTAATTCTTACATCTAATTCAAGCTACTTGTCTCTGCTCCATGCCTTTTGTATTCCTCTTAAGCTTGCTATTTGCATAAATCAAATATGCTACTTCCATTTTACATCTATTCATGTGTCCATTAACCAAATTCTCTCTATCTGAAAGGAATGTTTTGTAGGTTCCATGGCATTGAATAGTTGGCTAGTGAGTAGGTGGAAATTCAGAAGCCTCTATCAAATCGTCCTCATATATATGGGTCAATCCCCCTTACTTAAATACCTGCTGCCTTTGGAGACTTCTAAAGGGAATAAGCTACACCAATAACAAAAGTCTACTGTTTTGTTTTGTTTTTATCCTCAGCTGAGGATGTGTTTATTGATTTAGAAAGAGAGAAAGAGAGACATTGATTGGTTGCTTCCCATACAGGCCCTGACCAAGGGATCCAACCCACAATCTAGGCTTGTGCCCTAACCAGAATCAAACCTACTACCCTTCTGGTGTAAGGCTCTATGCTCCAATCACTGAGACAACCATCCAAGACCACTTTTAACATAACAAAAAATAAGTATTTTGTATTGCTTAGTCAAATAAAAAGAAGAATTTCTTTTAGAATAAGCAAGTGTGTTTTCCCCAAACATCTGAGGCAATACCTTGAAATCCCTTTGCTGCACATCTGGGAGAATGCTTCACACAAGGTAGTTCTTTGCTAAATATAATCATCATGCTACAAAAATATCATCAATTTATGACTAGTACTACCTTCTTGGACAGTTATATTTATAATCAGACTTTAATATATTTTGCTGATAATATATTTCACAAAAATGGCACATAACAAGAAACAGTTATAAACTTACAAGACAGACTTTTGTGACTCACTGACACAGTTTCCATTCCTCTGAATTATAATCTAGGAAGAAATGAAATCTCAATCATCTTGAGAAGTTAAAAAGTTCCAAAAGAGGACACATTTTCTGAGGTATAGGCAGAAAAAGTTTAATTCAGTTTGTTGAATGAATGTATTGGTGGAAATGATGGTTAATGTAATGACTTATCATCTACACTAATAATCATACTAATAAAAGGGTAATATGCTAATTAGACCAGGTGACTGGCCATCTTCCAGACATCCGATTTCCATCCAGACAAAGCCACAGTGGAGGGGGCTGGGGCAAAGATGGTTAGGGATTATCAGGCCAGCAGGGGTGGACAGTGGAGGTTATCAGGCCACCAGAGCAGGACAGTTGGGAGCTATCAGGCTGGCAGGGGAGGGAGCAATTGGAGGCAATCAGGCTGGCACTGGAACAGTTAGGTGGTGATCAAGTTGGCAAAGGTGGTTAGGGGTGATCAGACAGGCAGGCAGGTGAATGGATAGGAGCCATCACTCCTGAATTGTGAGAGGGATATCAGACTGCCAGTTTAGTCCCAGCTCCCACAGGGATCAGGCCTAAACTGGCAGTCTGACATCCCACAAAGGGGTCCCAGATTGGAGAGGGTGCAGGCCTAGCTGAGGGACACCACCACCTGTGAATGAATTGTGTGTACCTGGCTTCTAGCAACTCTATAAAAAGTAAATTGTATACTACTTTGGGAGGATGTTTAAAAATCTGTGTGAGATTTGGGGGGAAAAAATCTAATGCAGATTACAGTAGAAAGGATCTATTATGATTTTTCCCAAAGGAAATAATTATTTTGTGGTTATTGGATTGAATTTATCCTCATCCTGACAAGATAATTCTTCTGCTCATTAAATAGAATTGTTCTTAGTACTTAATATCCAAGCTCATAACTCCTGCAAGCATTCTGTTACAGCGATATTAGATTTCTTGACAGTATCAGACAGGTCTTCCTAATAGAGCATCAAAATACATCACATAGAATGTGTTCATGCTAAGTAAGTCTTTTACATTTGAAAGATACTTTACCTCCTAAAGTGATAAAATGTATCACAATATTACTATAACATATATCTAATAGCGAATATATTTCTTAACATTTAGAAGAAATCTGTGACATTTTTCTCCCAAACAGCCTTTAAGGGGCCCATTGTATTCAAGACAGTTTCACTAAAATTCAGTATGGCAGTTCACCAAGGCTCCTATAAATAAAAGCTGGGGAAAAGTAATCACAAAATCTGTCTAGAGTCTGAGCCAGTCAGATAAAAGATATCAACAAAAATATGGCTCAGGCCAAGACAGGTTTGGCTCAGTGGATAGAGCGTCGGCTTGCAGACTGAAAGGTCCCAGGTTCAGTTCCGGTCGGGGCATGTACCTTGCTTACGGGAACATCTCCACTGTGGGGTGTGCAGGAGGGGGCTGACCGATGTCTCTCTCTCATAGATGTTTCTGACTTTCTGTCTCTCTCCCTTCCTCTCTGTAAAAAAAGTCAATAAAATATTTTTAAAAAATATGGCTCAGACAAATTAACTTTGGCATGCCCATTACATACTTGCACACTTTTTTCTTATAGAATCCACTTTTCTCTTTAGTCACTTTTATTTAATTTCTTATTAATTTTTATGGTGTCATCAATTAATAAAATTTTATTATATTTTAAGTGTACATTTATATGATCCATGTCCTGATATTGCATTCTGTGCCCACCACCCAAAGTCATATCATCTTCCCTTACCATATACTTGGCATCCTTTACTACCCTCCACCTCTCATTCCCTCCGGTAACCACCATACTGGTGTCTGTATCTATGAGTTTCAGTTTTAGATCACACATATGAGTAAATCATGAAATTCTTAGCTTTTTCTGACTTATGTTGCTTAGCATAATGTTCTCAAGGTCCATTTGAGATAGAAAAAATGGGCTAGGTATACAATCAGGGACAGGGACCGTGTGAAAGTATGGAGAAGGAACGTCAGATGGGAACAAACACAGGACCTAGAACTAATTAAACAGGAACCTAGCCATGAAGGGAAAACTTGAACCTTGACCAGCCAAGTGGGAATAGTGATGTCATCTAGGACCTGAAGTGTCAGTCTTCAACCAGGTATTCCCACAGGAGGGAATTTGAACTTAGATATAATTGGATATTGCTAGATTTCCTTGAAGGGACCAATCAGGAGCTAGCAGAATGTATGAATATCCCCTAGACAAAGAGCTTAAGTGGTAACCCTTTTGGGTCCCCCTTCCCTTGCAGCAGGAAGTTCTTATACCCTCCCAAGCTTTGTTTTCCTCTCTCTTTCTCTCTCTCTCTCTCTCTCTCTCTCTCTCTCTCTCTCTCTCTTTCTCTCTCTCTCAATATATATATTCCCCCAACCCAGCATTTTCCTCTGCAAATCCATTCCTTGGTTTTATGAGACAAAGAGCTCAGAACTGAACATATTTTGGGTTTCATTTTTCATATTTTGGATTTCACATCCATGTTGTTGCAAATGATACTGTTTTATCCTTTCTTACGGCTGAGTAGTATTCCATAGTATATATTTACTACATCTTTATCCAATCATCTACTGAAGGACATTTGTTTTTTTTCCATGTTGTGGCCACTGTAAATAATGCTGAAATGAACATAAAAGTGCACATATCTTTGAGAATAAATATTTTCAAATTTTTAAGATAGCCAGAAGAAAGACTGGCTCATATGATAACTCTATTCTTATTTTTTTTTTTTTAGAAAACTCCATACTGTTTACCATAGTGGCTGTACCAGTTTACATTCCTGCCAACAGTGAATGTGAAAGTTTCATTTTCTCTACAATCTGAGACATTTGCAGTCCCATGTTCATTGCAGCATTACTCACAATAACCAAGATATAGAAACAGCCTAAGTATCTGTCAATATATAAATGAATAAAAAATATGTGAAATATATATACAATGAAATACTATTTAGCCATGAAAAAGAAGGAAATCCTGTCATCTGTGATAACATGGATATCCCTTCTGGATATAAAGCTAAGTGGGATAAGCCAGACAGAGAATGACAAGTACTTCATTGTATCACATATGTGTGGAATCCAAAAAATAAAAAAATCAAACTCATAGAAATAGCAAGTGAAAATATGTGCCAAAGTTGGTTCCTAGAGCTAGGGAGTGGGGGAAATAGGAAGAGATGGGTAAAAGATTACAAACTTCATCTAATGAAATGACTTAGGTCCGCGTCACTTCTAAGAGAAGATATGGTGACTATGCTTGATAATACTGTTATATAATTGCAATTTGCTAGATACAGACATTATTTATAATGAGTACATATATCAAATCATTGCAAGATATACTTAAATGTCTTACAATTGTATTTGTCAATTATATTTCAGTAAAGCCATAGAAATCTTTTAAAAATATTGAAAATGTTCAAGCATAGTGAAAACAAAAACAACAACAACAACAAAAACAGGTATGTTTATTTTCCTCATTCTTTTTAACTTAAAAATATTTTTATAATAGAATTTAAAAGAAAAATATTTTTTAAATATTCAGTTTTGATTAATATTCACACAAAGTCTATCTTAGAGTTGTTATATTTAATATTTTCTGCCATGCACCATAGTAAATATTTGTTTACAAG
This sequence comes from Lasiurus borealis, assembly GCA_004026805.1. NCBI lineage: Eukaryota > Metazoa > Chordata > Mammalia > Chiroptera > Vespertilionidae > Lasiurus > Lasiurus borealis. Next base: position 2,190 of record PVJN01044233.1, on the reverse strand, counting down.
TATTTTTGAAACAAGGAAAAGAGATAAGATACAGTAGATAGAATCTCTACTCTAGAGGCCCTGTATTGTAGGAAAAGCAAAAGCAAAGATTGAGCAAATTAAAAGGCAAAATAAGAAACATAGAAAAATAGAAAATTGTGTTAAGTGAAAAAGAAGCAAGTCCTGCAAAAAAGGAGGCATTGCATCACTGGGGTTATTTATGTTATCTCCAAAAGGTTAAAAGGAAATAGGCCAAAATCCAAAAACCTATTCCAAATAGAGTATGATAGCCATATTAAGACCTTGTACTGGGTGTGGATTGGCAGGTTCTAGGAAGGGACAGTGAGTACTGTGGCTGCAAAGTGAGAAGGGAAGAGTAAGCCACCAGAGATGAAATTTGAGACAAAAGCTAGAGCTGGGTCACTAGGCCATGTTAAGTAATTTGGAATGTATTCAAAATCTAATGGAAAGCTATTATTAGATTTTAGGAAGATGACCAACATGATGTAAATTACTTTTTTTTTTCTAAAGCATTCTCTAACAAAGAATCTACTGGAAAGTCACTGGAGAAAGCAGTTAAGAAGTGATGGCAATAATCCAAGAATTGATGTGGCTTAAACAAGAGTGTTATTTGCAGAGATCAGAGAAGAGGAATGAGTCAGAATATATTGTGGAGTCAGAAAGGATGGGATTTGCCATTTAACTGGATGTGAGGGTAAGAGAGTGGAATAAAGCATGAATCTTACCCTAAATTTGGCATATTATTTTCTTTCACTAAGACAAAACCAATTTGAACAAGTGTGTGGTCAACATGAGAACTTCATTATGAAAGTATTAAATTTGAAATAGCTCAGAACCATTGAGAATATAAACCCTGTAAACTTGCATTGCAGGTTTGGTATTTACAGGATTGGTCTGGAAGGAGGGTGCATTTAAGATTTATGAACATATAACTGCATCATATATAAGGTGATTGGGGAAGAGATAAAAAAGGAGAGCACTAGGTCAATTTAATATTTAAAAAAATAAGTAGGGGGTGAAAAATATTCAAGAATGTAGACACAAATAACCACCTTTATTCTTTGGGAAAATATAGGATCATGTAACATCACTATAGCAGTGAAGGCCATATTTCCATAGTTAATTGAGAATTCAAATAAAGGTAAGAATACAAAATGTCTGTTGTATTTGGTGGCAATAGGAAATCATTGATGAAGTTTATAAGAGGTAATCATGAAGCAATAATAAATTGATGTAAGCTATTTTTGTTATGGAAATCTTATAAAAAGATAAAGTCATATTAAAAAAATGGTGAAACCTAACATGCAAAGGGGAGCTGATCAATGATTCTCTCTCATCACTGATGTTTCCGTTTTGCTCTCCCTCTCTCCTCTCTGAATTCAATAAAAATATATTTTTAAAAAAATATGAAAATAAAAACAATGGTTCATAATTAATTACCCAGTACTTTCTCTGCAGATATTATCAAGGAAAAATTTTTCAAAAAACAAATTGTGGTGGAATAGATAGATGTGTCCTGAGCCTTGTCCCAGATCAGATAGAAAGAATAACTGAGGATCACAGGAGGAGTGTTTGTTGGTGAGTTAAGGGACAGCTATACTCCAAGAGATGTTGGGGGACTACTGGACAGAGCTTCCCTAACTAGGCAGCCCTCACTGCTGCTGAGTTCCCTCCCTGAGTGACTGGCTTGGATGCAGAAACCATGCCATCTTGAAGGGGAAAATGGATGTTATTGGAAGCCTAAAAATCTACAACTATGGTACCCACCAAACAGTTGTGATCCCCAGAACACGGGTCACCAATTGGTACAAACATGCGGATTCAAAGGAGCTCCACTGTCCACCACAGAAAGGTTAGATTTCTCCTGAGATCAGATGAGGTCTCTGGTCCTGGCAGGAGAGAGAAACACGTACATTGCAGCAGTTGGAGAAACTATGGAAGTCTGCGCCTAGAAAAGTCCATCATGGCTATTGGGGCTGGCGTGATCCGTGAATGTGAAAGGGAGTCCTCAGATCTGCTAACAGAAGGGATCTCTAAAAAGCAACCCATATTGATCTGATGCAAAAAAATAGTCTACAAATATTTAAAGTGTACTGGCTGCTTAAACTCAAGGGCGGGTGGGGTGGGGAGGGGACTGCACAGACTTGCATGCAGCCTCACAGTTTGCACACTTATGCTACCTATTTTTTT
>PVJN01044232.1:0-17559 GCA_004026805.1 Lasiurus borealis | reverse complement strand
ATTCTTTTTTCTTTTTGCTTTTCCAGTTGAGTATTTTCTGCTGCTTTGTATTTCAAATCTTTGACTTGATTCTTCCTTTCCTCTAGTCTGCTGTTAGGTCTCTGTATAATATTTTTTATTTCAGTCAGTGTATGTTTAATTTCTATTTGGTCCTTTTTCATTTCTTGTGTCTTGCTAAATTTATCCATCTTTTCTAGGAAATTCTTGAAAAACCTTATAACCGTGGTTTTGAATTCTATATCCAGTCGTTTGTTTTCCTCCATTTCTTTTGTTCGTGATCTGTTCCTTTGTCTCCGCATTTTCACTGCTTCCCTGAGTTGGTAGAGTAGCTTTGTGTGCTAGGTGTTCTATATGGCCCAGTAGCTCCGCCTTCCCAGTTACCTGAGGTGGACTCCCTTGGTGCACTACTTTGTGGACTGTGTGTACAGCCTTGTTGTAGTTATGTCTTGATTGTTGTTGGTATCACTGGGGGGAATTGACCTCCAAGCCAATTGCTTGTGAGGATGAGCTTTGTCTACACTGGGAGAACTTCCATGCTGGACTCAGACTTAAGACTTGCAAGACTGCAAAAGCCTCTGTGCTCGGCTTGGATGGGGCGGAGTCTCAGGGCTGAGCAGACAGCCTTGGCTTCCCATCAGCCCCTGGTCTCAGTGTCCCTTGTTAATCTCTGCAGCCTTCTCTGTGCAGCCTCGCGGGCCTCCAAATCTCTGCCTTTCCAGCTCCCCTGACTTTCCGTACACACCGGGGACCTGTATGAGTCTGGTTCCCTAGGGTCTTGTCCAAAACTGGGGTTCTGTGTAGTCAGACCTGGATCTCAGTGAACTTGGGAGCTTCTGTCTTCCTCCCGCTAGAGAAAGCAACGATCAGCAGTCAGCCCTCTGTGTGCACACTTTTGGGCGCACCTCCAGACCTCTGCCTTTCGCAGCTCCCTAAGTTTCCCTGCACTCCTCCCATTTCACAACAGTCCAGACTCCCCCATATGAGTCTCGCCTGGAAATGGGGTTCAATGCAGTCAGAAGTGGGGTTCAATGCAGTCAGCAGTTTCCTTCTCCCTCCCCCTAGAGCATCGGTTCTCAACCTGTGGGTCGCAACCCCAGCGGGGGGGGGGGGTGTCAAACAACCAAAACACAGGGGTCGCCTAAAGCCATCGGAAAACACAGATATTTATATTACAATTCATTAACAGCAGCAAAATTACAGTCATGAAGTAGCAACATAAATAATTTTATGGTTGGGGGTCACCACAACATGAGGAGCTGTATTAAAGGGTCGTGGCATTAGAAAGGTTGAGAACCACTGCCCTAGAGGAAGCCAGCCAGGCACTCAGCCCCGTCCTCTCCACGTGCACATTTCTGTACCTTAAGCTTTTTGCAGCTCCTCTGAGTCTCCGTGATCCCCTCTATTTCCTTCTTGTTGTAGAATTTCCACTCAATTTCCTGTGGTTCTGTGTGATGTCCATTCAGTCTTTTAGTTGTAGTTTTTAAATTGTTGTGCGAGGCAGCAGTTTAGGTGTTTATCTATGCCGCCATCTTGGTTTCTCCTGTCGGATAGTACAAGTTTTGATAAAAGAGTATTAACTTCAAAGAGGTTATGTTTTTCCAAAATATTATATCCAAATCACCTAGCATTAACAGTATTTCTAACATGTATACTGTTGCCTAAAAATTAACTCATAAAATTAAAAACTTAGAGTAGGTAAAATTATGTAGCTATTACTATCTAATATTTCCCCTCACTTCTAGGATTAAACATTTTTTCTGAATCTGATGATTCAAATAGATTGGAACTATATTATTTTTAAATTTATTTACATAAAGGATTAAATAAAAAATAAATAGAAACAGAACTCCAAACTGTTTTCATTTGACCTTCCATAGCTGGGTTTATTTGAGTAAATTTTTCCCCCTTGGTAAACAGATGAAATATTCATTGCTGACATTGTCAGAGCTCCAGGTCTACAGAAACTATTGATACATTTGAAATGTAAAATATCAATATCAATATTGTTCTTTAGAGAAACCACCAGCACCATCACAAGTACAACTGATCAAAGCCACTACCAACTCTTTCCATGTCAAATGGGATGAAGTGCCGACAGTTGAGGGCTATCTTTTGCAGTTGAATACTGACTTGCCATACCAAGCTGCATCGTCAGATTCTTCAGCAGCATCAAATATGCAAGGTAAATTGCATACTTAACATAAATTGTCACACTTATAACATATATGCTTTTCTCTTTTCTTTTTTTTAAGATACTAAAAGCCTGTGAATAGGCCTGTTGTAAGAAATTTTATATGATGTTTCCTGTCTGGTAAATCAAATATATTGTGTTTCAGCTTTGTAACTTGACTGTTTTACAGTTACAGTGTAATAGAACTCAGATATGTAGGGTAGCCTATTTCTTCTGCAGTTCATTTTGATTGACTGTCTTAATTTGACCAGCTACTTAACTCCAGGAGATGATTTTAATTAGCTTTCATAAATATTTTGGCTTTCCCTCCAAATATTTTTAACTAACAGGTACTTGGAAAATAAAAGCAAATTTAATTGTACATGTTCTTCAAAAAAAATATTTCAGTCAATTGTTAAGAAAGCAGATACACTTTGATAAAGATAACTACTTTTTAATCCTTAACATGTAACTCTTGAAAATGTTTTTTATTGTAATATGTTTTATCGAAGCTAATTTAGATAATATCGGTCTGAACTTTCTTATTCTTGCAGGAGTCAGGATGGACCCTCACAGACAGGACAGTAATAGCATCATTCCTAACAGTGTAAGTTTAAAAAAATTTAGGATGGTAAATGACTGTGTATGGTTATAGTCCCATGTTTTAATATTGTTAGCATATTACCCTAGGACAGGAGTTCTCAATCCTGCCTGTATATCAGAATCACCTGTGAGATTAAAAAACAAACACATAGAGTCCCAAGTCTTTCCCCAGATCTAGTAGTAGCAGAATATTTAGGACGATGTTCAGGTAGCTATGTTTTTAAAGAAAGGTCCATAAATCATGGTGACAGTAGCCTGAGTTAAAAACCTCTGACCTCATTACACATGGCATCAGAGGCTAATCCATTATTTATAACTAGTGGCCCAGTGCATGAAATTCATGCACATAAAAGGAACTTAATTAGAGGAAATAATTTAATATTGGTATTTGCCCTTTCTCTATAATAGAAGTATCAGAGATGAAAGAAAATTAGTAAAATGTATATGAAAGTCTTCCTCCTGTCTGAGTCTGTGGTGCGCCACAGGACCCAGAGTCAAGTCCCCACCCACCCGCAAAATGCCCCAAAGTTGCACGAGACCCATACCCGGTCAGCCCCAACCCCGTAAAGCCCTGCTGGGTGGTGGCCCAGTCTCAAGACCCCTGGTGCACACTGGGCAGGGGGCGTGGCCTGAGGTCTCCCATCAAGCCCCACTGGACAGGGGGTAATGGCCTCAGGTCCCCCATCAAGCCTTGCTGGGTGGGGGGCGTGGCCTGAGGTTCCCTGGCTCAACACCAGGGTAGAGGATGTGGCCTAAGGTCTGCCATCAAGTCCTGAGGGGGGGGGAGGGACATGGCCTGAGGTCCTCAGTCAAGTCCCACTGGGGAGGGGGCGCAGTCTCAGGTCCCTGCTGATTGTTCATTATGGGAACTCCGCCTCCACTGTGGGTGCCATCTCTTGATGGTATGTGGGTTAATTTGCATATTACCTCTTTACTATATAGGATTTTTCCATTTCTAAATATGATACACATTTTAAATTCTAAAAGGGTACTTTCAAAATATATATGAAATATATTTAACTCTGTATTTTGTTTACCAAAGAATATGAGTTGCTAAATTGTGAAGTTATCTCTTATTTATGAAGTGCTTCACATAGGTTTTTGTAGAGATTAATGAATAAGCTTACTAGGATATACACTGCTTTTATCTGGCAAACTCTGCTCTACATTCACAGTACAGTGGTACCTCGAGATGTGAGTTTTATTCGTTCCCTAACCTTGAGGCGTGGGAAACTATGAAACACTCGAGTCGCGGTAAACTGGTGGGTCAACGGCTTGTATCTCAAAAATCTCATATGTTAGGGTACTTGTATCTCGAGGTACCACTGTACATTCTTTTCAAGGGAAATTATGTAGATTTAGGCTCAGATGTTCTGAACATGGCAGAGGACCTATAATAAGCAGAAAAGACTCATTATGCCAAACAGGGGATATAGCAAAGCCCATACAGTTATTTCTGAGTAGCCCATATTAATAGATTCACACACACACACACACACACACAAAGTAAGTCCCCCCTTTTCTGTGGGGAGGTACATTTCAAGACCCCCAGTGGATGCCTGAAGCTGTGGATAGTACCAAACACCCTCTATTGTTTTTTCCTATACATACATATCCATGATACAGTTTAATTTATAAAGCAGGCACAATAAGAGATTAACAATAATAGTTAATAATAAAATAGAACAATTGTAACCACAGACTGTAATAAAGGTTATACGAATGCGGTCGCTTGTTTCAGGAGATCCCTTGCTGAAGTCTTTCTATGGGCTAAGTTCTTTCTGCACAACATGTTGGGACCCGTTTGCTGTTCATTTTTTCACCCACAAATTAAATGTCTTCTCCATCCTAAGCACTCACCATGTACTGTGGCTGTAACTTTCTCTGTTTTAGGTGTGCTAGCAAAACTAGCACAGATTTCTTTTTCCTTCACAATTTCACAGATAGAAGGTTTGTTCTTATCATGGATCTTAGCAACCTCAGCATATGATTTTTTAAAATTTCCTTGTTGAGAACTTTCACCCTTTAATTTAAAGAAAACACTTTATAGCTTCTCTTTGGCATATCTAAATTGCCAACATCATAATTCTTGCACTTTGGGGCCATTGTTAATTAAAGTAAGTTATTTGAAGGCAAGCTCTGCGATAACAGCCCATCTGATAACCAACGTGCTTATTAAGTGACCAGTGGGTAGGTGGAGTATACAGTATGGCTGCACTGGACAAAGGGTGGGTTCTCATCCAGCCAGGATGGAGTGAGATTTCACCATGCTATTCAGAATAGCATGCAATGTAGAACATATGAATTATTTATTAGCTGTTTATTTCTGGAATTTTCCATTTAATATTTTTGGCCCATGGTTGGTTGACAGGTAACTGAAATCGTAAAAAGTGAAACTATGGTTAAGGGATACTATACACACATATGTTATATGTTGAGTATATATTGTATGTATATACTAGAGGCCCAGTGCATGCAATTCATGCAGGAGTAAGCCCTCCCCTGGCTGCCGGCACCAGCTTCTGCCTGGCACCTGGGACCCGCGCTTCCCTTGCAGCCCCGCTTCATCAGGAAGGTCATCTGGAAGGATGTCCAGTCTAATTAGCATATTAAACTTCAATTATTATAGATTCTTAAAAATTTATAATGAGGTATAATAATTTCAAACTCTGTCCCTCTTGATTATACCTCTCTAGAGACAAAAATTTGTGATTATTTGAGGTGGGTTTTTGGAGGAATCTCCTGAAATGTGTTTAACCTGCTATGTTTAACCAAAAATCTTCAGGGTTTATTTTTTCTTATTTTAAACATTTCTAGTTAGACTAGATAGAGACCTGACTTTTAAGCAACGAGTACATTAGAGACATTATAACATGGAGATTTTGAAATAACATACACCTTGGTTCAAATTCTATCTCTGTTGCTTCCTAATGGTTGTGGCTATCATCATTATTTATTAGCAGTAGCACCATCACTGTCAATTGGAATAGAAGTATAGGGCATGTTAAGTCTCCTTAGAGCCATGAGAAATTATAATTGACAATGTAATTATAATTGACAGAAAAGTAACAAAAAATAGGTAACTAAAAAGGAGCAGGAATACTGGAATATCAGAATGAAATCAGATCACTTTTATGATTCATTGGATCTATAAATATTCTATATAATAAAACACTAATATGCAAATTGACCAAATGGTGGAACAATCAGTCGCTATGATGCGCACTGACCTCTAGGAGGCAGGTGCTCAATGCAAGTCGATGTCCCCCAAGGGGTCTCAGACTGTGAGAGAGTGTAGGACTGCAAGAGGGCACAGGCTAGGCTAAGAGACCCCCCCTTCCCCACACCAGTGCACAAATGTCATGCACTGGGCCTCGAGCAGTAGCAATAACAATGAGGGAATTTGTGGTCTGGGCCCTGGTGCCATTTGTTGTGCCCTGAGGGGTCCTGAAAGAGCAAAGTTACTAATCTATATAATAAAAGCCTGAGTGACCATTATAGTGGTACAACCAGAATGACCGGTCATTATTAAAGTGAACTGACCACCAGGGGGCAGACGCTCAACACAGGAGCTGCCCCCTGGTGGTCAGTGCGCTCCCATAAGGGGAGTGCCGCTCAGCCAGAAGCTGGGCTCACAGCTGGTGAGCACAGTAGCAGGAGCCTCTCCCACCTCCGTGGCTGTGCTAAGGAGCAGCGAGCAGGCGGGCAGTAAGGAGCGAGGGGTCCTGGACTGTGAGAAGGTGCAAGCAAGACTGAGGGACCCCTCCTCCCCCAGTGCACGAATTTCTTGCACTGGGCCTCTAGTTGTAATGTAATAACTGATATTCACATTAATGACTTGAAATAGAAAGAAGTTTAAATGTGTTCTTTATAGTATATTTGCTAAGAAAAATGAAATATAATTAGGACGATTCCTATCTAAAATGTTTAATGGTAAAGTATATTGATATGTCTGTGTATTAAATCTTGATATCTTTATGGAAAGTTCAGTTATACAGAATAATTATTTTGCTTTAAGAGTCCATGTAACTAAGATTTTACTTTTAGGAGTCGTCAGATCTGTAATATACATGTCTGATCCTTGTTAAGAAAATTTAACCAAAATGTTAAACTCAGTATCTGTGGTGCTATCTCCTATGTTACTTACATATTTACTTAAATACTAACTACAAGTTATAAAGATGTAGATTTTCCCCTCTCAAAATATACCCTCCCTTTTCCCTTTAGAGCAAGCCATTTGAGAATGGAAATTAAGTAAAAAGAAATTGTTTTCTTAAACTAGTATAAATTTTAAAAAGAATTCTTAAAAATTAAGAATATAACTCTTTCATATTTTGGTTAACTTACTATCAAAATCATTAAGTTGTAAGTTATTTTTGCTTGTTTTTTACATGTATTTCTATGCAGTTGAGCATTGCTTGCTACAATAAATTATTTTATTTCTTGTAGATCAGTGATACAGTGAACAGTGCAAAAACTGAACATACAGCTACGAAAGGAACTTCAGTGAAAAACAAACCCGATCTCAAATCATCGACTGATTCTAATGCCGTTTTACATTCACCTTTGGCAGCTAATACTTCTAATCATAATAGTTGTATGGTGGATACGCTAAGGAAAAATGAAGGTATAAAGATAGGGTTTTCAGTAAAGCTAAAGCTTTTTATAATAATGGTAGGGAATTTTTGAGTGTTTGAAAAAGTAAATGTTACACGGTTTTGATCCATTTTCAAAATAATAATATACCAAACAAATTGACTAGAGTGATGTGTGATGTCCATTACAATTACTAAATTGAATATTAATGAATAATTATGAGCAGTGGACAATAAAAAGTACATTTAAAAATGAAAAAAAAAAAGTTTAAATGAGGAAGCTCTTATATGACATTTGCAATTGGCCAGTGTGTTTGTGGTTGGCTAGTGTGTTCACTGTCACTATCCTATTGCTCTGTTTTCTTAGCATTTATATCTGATATTATTTATTTTGGACAGGGACTTTTTATCTGTCTTGTTCACCTCTATTTTCTTAGCACTCAGATTCACGCCTGGGAAAGTAGTCACTTAGTAAATATTTGTTCAACAAATAACTGGATTATTTTCAGATAGTTCATTTATGAGGACTGTTGCAATCATGGGAAAACTTATAATTTGGTGATCCTTATATTTAAAATAAGTTATTTTGAATATTTTGAAGCCAGATGAAATATATTAAGCATTGCCTCTGATTTTCATATCTAAAATTATTTTATAAATCTCATTCTGATACAACCTTGACATAGGGTCCTATGACTTTATTTTCAATTTGAAAAAAAAAATTATGACAGCTGATTAAATTTAATTCCTTTTTAATGATTCAAACTTAGCAAGAGGAATATTCTTTTTTCTTTTCTTTTTTTTTATAAGTTGATTGCAGAAAAAATGTTCAAGGAAAATAATTTCCTATAAGTTTTGTCTTTTCATTACTTGTGGAAGAGGAGAGTGTTTTTGTCTTATCGTTTTCTGATGTAAGAAAATAATTTGGTCCAAATTATAGAAACTTGGTCAACTTCTATTTCTTGTAGTGATTTTATAAATAAGTTTATATTCTTGTAAACAAATATGAGCTTTGAGATTTTAAAATATCAATGTACTCTAAATTCTACATTTTAAGGCAGTCTGGATAAAATGAATATTAGGCAAATGGGAAAATCAAAGTAGTTATACAGTGACAGTACCTGGCACATTATTGACACTCAAGGGCGTGAGTGAATGGCTACCCAGTCTCAGGTTAATATGAGCAGATTTTGTTTTTATTTCCTCTGCTGGTTGGGATAGCTGGTATTTTTCAAGAGTGGAAGAGTGACATGATTAGTTTTTTGTTTCGTTTTGTTTCGGAAAGAGAACTCTAGTCTCATTATCAAGAAGAATTATAATAGAAATTGATTGGGAAACTTGTTAGGAGAACTTTTAGGACTCTGAGAGATACATCGAGACTAAAGCAGTGGGTGAGTTGGAGAACAGAAATACATCATTTTGGAGACTATTAGACTTGAAAACTGATTGGATATGAGAAATAAAAACGTGTTGAACATGATTCCCAGTATTGGACATTCAATGGATACTCGTCATCAAGAGAAGAAATACAGGAGCAAGTGTGAATTTGACAGTTTTCGAGGCATTTGAGGGACATATGGTAAAGATTTCTAACGAATAGTTGGATACTTAGGTCTGGAGTCTAGGAGGCAGTTCTGGTCTGAAAGTATAAATTTCGAAGTTAAGGGTCTCTAAAATGTAAACTTCTCAGAGCAGGGACTGTTCACTGTTCTTATTTCCAGCACATGGCACAGTGCCCAGATCATACATTTGAGAGAAGTATAATCATGAATGGTAGTTAAAGGACAAGGAAAATATGTAACAGGAGAAAAGGCTTAGGAATACCTGCAGTTAAAGGATCGTTTGAAGGAGAGAAGCTAGCTGAAGAAATTGAAAAGGGGTTCCGAGCAAGTTAGGAAATGAACCAAAAAGATTGGTATCCTTTTTCCCCCTTTGTAAGTGGGCATCACAGTTTGTGGCTAGTGTGTGCATCTCTCTCTCTACCATGTGACTTTAAGTTCATGAAGTGTGTACCATACTTCCTTTGTTTCACCACTATAGAAATGAGCACAAAGTCTGGCAGATAGTAAATCTTCAGTATTTTAGAATGAATGAAGATAAATTACCTAGAGAAAGGAACAGCTTCAAAAAGGAGTATGTAGTCAGCATAGTTTACATTGCAGAAAGGTGAGGTCATTTAAAATTGAAAAGTATCCCTTAGAATCATTGATGTCTGCCAGAGCCATTTCATTAAAAGAGGTAGTGTTTTAGACAGCACATGTAGAGAGGGCAGGGAGATAGGACTGTTCTGAGGGGAATAGCAAGGGAAGAGAGTAACTGGGGATACTGGGAGGTTGGGGGGGTGGTGGTCAAGGAAGGTGAGTATTTGATAATGTTATGGACTGAGGGCCAAAAACTACTGAAGAAAAAGAATCTGTAAATTCTGTAGGGAGAGGAATGGGACCAGGAAGATAGATTACACTTCCTTAGGAGAGAGGTCACCTCATTCTCTGAAATGGAAGAGAAGATGGAGAGGACGGACAAAGTCATAAATTCCTTTCTAGTTGAGGACAGGAGAAGGAAGGCACAAAATTGATTGGCATTCATACCTGATGACCTCTATTTTTTCCCCTAAAACGGGAGGCAAGGCCATTGATGCATGATTTAGTAGAGTTGGAGAACAGTGATTCAGTGTTTAGAAATGGAAGAGGGAGTTGAGAAGTGGAACATCTGTTTTGGTTATTATACACTTTATTTTTGTAAATATTTTCTGCCTGATGGTTAATTAGTATGAATCACATTGGTGGTGCTCATGTTTATGATTTTAGAATGGAAAAATACCAAGAATGATATGATAAGAACTATAAGATACAATAATTATTTACAGATATTATGTTAATAATTGATCTGTTCCCTTTAATTTTAGGTCCTCACACTTCAGCAAATATAGGTGTTCTAAGTAGTTGCCTGGACTTACGAACAGTAATTCCTGAAACTTCTGTATCCAGTACTGTTTCCAGCGCACAAACTATGGTAACCCAGCAGACCATTAAAACTGAATCATCCAGTACAAATGGGGCAGTTGTTAAAGATGAAACTTCACTAACAACATTCAGTACCAAATCTGAAGGTTTGAAATGTGTTTCACATACTGTATTTTGAACCATTTTTGTATATAAATTCATCAAACTTAATTGTTTTAAATAGGAAATATGAAATGTGTTTCACATACTGTATTTTGAACCTTTATTTGTATGTAAATTAATCAGACTTGTTTTAGATGGGAGTTGCATTTCACCTTGAATTATATATAAACATATTAAGTATTTCAATTAAAATTATTATGTAATACTAGAGGCCCGATGCATGAAATTCATGCAGAGGTCTCAGCCCTCGCAGCCCCAGTTTCATCCAGAAGATCGTCCAGAATGTGGTCCTGATGGTCGTTTGGCTGTTTGGTCTAGTTAGCATATTAGCTCTTTATTATATAGAATACTCTTTGCTGCCTTACATAAAATATTTAAACCGGCACACACTGAAACACAATACTGTGAATATATTCAACAATTTTTTTTCCTTAAAAAAGATTAGTTCTAGACTATGGAGTAACAATTCTCCCAGCTTGATTGATTTCTGATTTTGTAAATTCTCTCTTTTTTTTTTTACAATTAGAAATTGTGTTTCATCTTTGGTAAATATTTGCTAAAGTTCTAGCTGGTTATCAAACCCAGGAAAAATCAACTTTGTGAATTAGTTTGAATTAGAGGGTACATATTTCTACTTGTGGTTTTTTTCCCTCTGGCTAATTTTGCATATTTATAATTTATATTTTAATGTGTCTGGTAAGTGATTATGTAAGTCTTATCTGATTAATTGTCTAATTTTTAGTTGATGAAACCTGTGCACTGCCTGCAACTAAGATCAGCCGTGTGGAGACACATGCTGCAGCAATGCCGATTTCTGTAAGTATATGACCTGGAGACTGTGTGTTTACAGATGGTGAAATAGACTTCAAATTCTGAGCAGCTTTGACATAAATTCACAGAAAGATTCCTGTGTGTCCTCTCGGAATGATTTGACATAGATTGAGAAATAAAGGGTTGAATAGGAAGGATGTTCACAGTAATGTTAAGTGAAAAAAGACACACACACACACACATACACACACGCACACACAGAAATACATACATACAGTGGTCCCAATTTTATTTTTTATTTATTTATTTTTAAATATATATTTTATTAATTTTTTACAGAGAGGGAAGGAAAGGGACAGAGAGCCAGAAACATTGATGAGAGAGACATTGATCAGCTGCCTCCTGCACTTCCCCCACTGAGGATTTGTCCACAACCAAGGCACATGCCCCCAACCGGAATCGAACGTGGGACCCTTCAGTCCGCAGGCCGACACTCTACCCACTGAGCCAAACCGGTTTCGGCGGTCCGAATTTTATTAAAAAATGCACCTAATACATTCATTCATATATCATATGAGTTCACATACATCCACGGTACAATGCTAGATGAATTTTTCTAGGTTGTAGGGCCACAGATAATTTTTATTCTTTATGCTTTCAATATTTTTCTATAATGAAATGTGTTACTTTCGTAATCAGCAATGCATATGTATATTTATACTTGTAAATTACATTAATGGTTTTATGAGTAATAAAGATAAGTTATGGAACATAAAACTTGAATGGCTCTATTGCTACTGCTTAATAGGAGGAACAACAGAATATTATGATACTGGGTTAGACATACCTATAGGGTAGCCCAGTGTTCTCTGACATTGGACAATATTATTTTCTGCCTTACCTAAAATATTTAAATCAGCCAGATTTAAAGGGAAGTCACAATTGGTCTGCATGGCCCCAAACTTAAAATGCTGGGAAAGTGCTTCACAAAGATACCAAGATAAATTAATTAGATAAATATAAGGACAGTACATGTTTATGTGCATGTGCGTGCATATACCTTTTAATTTATTTTAAAATCATCAATCATTTCAACTTTATTGCTATTTACAAAAGTTTTTATTTGACCTAATATTTACTTTTTTAGAGTTTTCAAGAGCTGTATATGGTTTTATTTTTTTCAATCATCATTTTACAGATTTTGATCATATATTTACCGTCATCAGCTTTTACCTTTACAGAATGTTAAATCCTAGTGTTCTTAGACTCTTTTCAGGGAAGAATTATTAAAGTGAACTTTTTTCTCTCTTAAATCTATTTTGTGATTCATCTGCCAGAATGGTATTTGTTATTTCAGTTGGAGCCAGTTGTTTTATAAAAGTTGTTGAAGAGAGTTTTTACAACTTTAAAAATGAAAACAAGTTCAAAACTATTCCTATTTTAAAAGAAAAACCTTAAAGACTCTTGATTAGTTCACTTTGTCATGTGTGATAGCCTAAATAACAAATACTGTGAATTGTAAGCATGTACCTCTGCTGTTATATATTTAAGACAGAAATAAATAACTGAAGTGCACATTTGTTTTGAGCTTCTGGAAACAGTGTCTCATTTATAAAGAAGATGGCTTAAAAAGGTTAGTTCCAGGGATAAGTATAATTCACTTACCATAAAAGTAGCTTAAGGTAGAGGAAGTTTATTTGTTTTAAAGTAAGATATATATTGTAGAACTGTTTAATCTGTTCCTCTTTAGAACATATACTAAAGTGTATTCAAATTGCATTTTAGTTTTGAACATTTTTTCTCCTTTTAGGTTTGGAGAATCACAGGTATTTCAAGTGCAAAGATCACTGAATTTCTGCTAGTTGTTTTTGAATCTAGAAATAAGCCAGCTTGGAATGAATTTTTCCTTATCAGCTCCTTTTGGAGCGAGTTGCATTGTCACACTAAAGGGATTACACTTCCTGAGAGAGTCTCTGAAATGACAATGTTCTATAAAACAGCTGGCATTTTAACATCCCACTAGTGGATTGGAAAGCATGCTAACTCCAGCGAGGGTGATAGTACAGAACTACTGACCTGGAGAATGCCTGTCACTCCCCGTGTTTGAATTGGCATCCCTGTTTCACTGTCAGTTGACCTAATCTCTTAAGAGTTTATTTACTTATGAACTATTAATGTTGCAGTGTTTTACCCATATGCCTACTTGTAGATCACTGCATGGAGTTTTTAAATCTAGAAATTCATTATATGCTCAATAAGAGTCTTCATAAATTTTTCTTTCTCTGAAATCAGAAAGAGACTCCTTCGAACCCAGTGGCCACACCGAAAGCAGGAGAACGACAGTGGTGTGATGTAGGAATTTTTAAAAACAATACAGCGCTGGTGAGCCAGTTTTATTTGCTGCCAAAAGGGAAGCAAAGCATCTCAAAGGTAGCTATTGATGTATTTTCTACACTGAGTTATAAGCCTCTAGAACAGTGGTTCTCAGCCTTCCTAAGGCCGCGACCCTTGCATACAGTTCCTTATGTGGTGGTGACCCCCAGCCATGAAGTTTTGCTACTGTTATGCATCGTGATGTAAATATCTGCATTTTCCGATGGTCTTAGGCGACCCCTGTGAAAGGGTCATTCGACCCCCAAAGGGGTCGAGACCCACAGGTTGAGAACCGCTGCTCTAGAATGAGGTGTTTTTTTATGTAACTTTAATTGAAGACACCTGAATGCATGAAATTAGCATCTGTTCACAATCTGTAATTGAGAATTCTATATT
Source organism: Lasiurus borealis (assembly GCA_004026805.1). Classification (NCBI taxonomy): domain Eukaryota; kingdom Metazoa; phylum Chordata; class Mammalia; order Chiroptera; family Vespertilionidae; genus Lasiurus; species Lasiurus borealis. The sequence goes on along the minus strand of PVJN01044232.1, from coordinate 3,526 downwards.
CCTAGCTATGTTGTATTCTTTTTAAAGGATCTTTTTTTTTTTAACATATTTTATTGATTTTTTACAGAGAGGAAGGGAGAGGGATAGAGAGTTAGAAACATCTATGAGAGAGAGACATCGATCAGCTGCTTCCTGCACGCCCCATACAGGGGATGTGCCCGCAACCATGATACATGCCCCTGACCGGAATCGAACCTGGGACCTTTCAGTCCGCAGGCCGACGCTCTCTCCACTGAGCCAAACTGGTCTCAACTAAAGGATCTTTCTATAAAATACATTACAAGCAGGTAATTTATTGATTTTTATTTTTTAATCCTCACCCGAGGATATTTTCTATTGATTTTAGAGAGAGTAGAAGAGAGAGGGAAAGACAGAGAGAAATATCGATGTGAGAGAAACACATCGATTGGTTTCCTCCTGCATGCGCACTGACATGAACCAGGGCGTGGGAGGAGTCTGCAACTGAATTATGAGCCCTTGACGGGAATTGAATCCGGGGACCCTTTGGTCTGCAGACTTTTATCTACTGAGCCAAACCAGCTAGGGCACAAGCAGGTAATTTAAAAATCTTATGCAATCACTGGCCTGAATTTTAAGTCACAAAAATATAGTCTGGCCAGTGTAGATACGGATTTTTTGAAATATCTCTAATTTTATTATGTGATGTGTTTAGAGAATAGAATATTTTTCTTAATCTGAACTTTATTTCTGATTTCACAATTTTAAAACATTTAAGCCGCCCTAGTAGGTTTGGCTCAGTGGATAGAGAGTTGGCCTGTGGACTGAAGGTTCCCAGGTTCAATTCCGGTCAAGGGCATGTATGTTGGTTGTGGGCATATCCCCATTAGGGGCTATGCAGGAGGCAGCTGATCGATGTTTCTTTTTCATTGATGTTCCTAACTATTCCTCTCCCTTCCTCTCTGTAAAAAAACAATAAAAAATATATTTTTTTAAAAAAATTTAAGCACCTGTAGGCTAGTGAATACAATTTAAATTTCCCTTGGTTCTGAAATCCCTTAAAGGAAGACCTCATATATGTAAGTGAGACATTAACCCTCTGAGGATTGTGAAATAGACAACAGCCCCAAAGCATACTGAACTAATTTTTATCTGGAATGGGGAATTTCAGAGAGAGAATTGCCAAGAAATAGACTGAATCTCCCAAAGATCTGCACAAATGGTGAATATATCATCATTATATTTTAATTTTTCTAAATATTTCTTCTGATGTCCCTCTTTTTCATATTGGATTTTTCCAATTCTTGAAAACAAAACAGAAATCTTGGTTAATAATTTTTTAGTATTATGCCTAATGAAGTTTCTGGCTGCAGTTTGATTGCATATATAAAGAACTATCCATATAAGGTCCTAGCAGCTACTTGTTTTTCCTAAAAGGTAAAAAGAACTTAACATTCAGAAACAGTAAACTTGGGTTTACATGATTAATTCCAGGACCCAATAGTGTGACTTTGAACAAGTCACTCATTTAAGCTCTCTGAGACTCAGTTTCCTATAGAGATGACATAGCTCCTTTAAAATGTGACAGTGTGTTGGTGCTACATGTTTCACAGAGGTATAGTAAAAGGGAGAATATCTAAAAATTATTGGAAAGTTTTAAATATTATAATCTTCCTGCTTAAAATATGAAATCCAGTTATTAACATTTATTCAGTGTGGAGATGAGATAGTTGTTACTTGGTGTTAATTTTTGCTACCTATGTACTCTATAATCAGTGGTTCTCAACTGGAAGGGCACTTTTCCTCTGAGTAAGAGTCACCATTTTAGGGGCTCAGTTGTTGGTATTGGAGGTCTTGTTCCATGTGGGAAAAAGGGGAAATACATAAATGTAGACTAGAACCTTTAAACAACTCATTATTTAAAAGTTTTGTTTAATTACAAAATGATTAATTGCACCTTGTCTTTACTTTTGCATGTATTGCATCTTAGATAGGCAATGCGGACGTCCCTGACTACAGCTTACTGAAGAAACAAGATCTTGTTCCGGGCACAGGGTACAGATTCAGGGTCGCTGCCATCAATGGTTGTGGAATAGGCCCTTTCAGCAGGATCAGTGAATTTAAAACTTGTATTCCTGGTTTTCCTGGAGCTCCTTCTGCTGTCAGGATTTCAAAGGTGAGAGGTCTGGTTAAGACTTGATTATGTAAATTATTTGAAATTTTGTGCATGGAGTAAAACTGTCAGTAAAGAGATTCTTGTTAGTGTCTAATGAAATGGAAGATATTTAAAAGGTTAAAAGATTTTTTGCTAAAACAATCACAATATTTTTTTTAATATATTTTATTAATTTTTTACAGAGAGGAAGGGAGAGGGATAGAAAGTCAGAAACATCGATGAGAGAGAGACATTGATCAGCCGCCTCCTGCACACCCCCTACTGGAGTTGTGCCCGCAAGCAAGGTACATGCCCCCGACCGGAATCAAACCTGGGACCTTTCAGTCCGCAGGCCGATGCTCTATCCACTGAGCCAAACCAGTCTCGGCCACAATATTTTTAAGAACCAAATTTCAAGCAGAATTATAGCATCCAAGTTAAAGAAAGAGAAATCTGCTTTTTCTTAATATTATTTATCCTTGTTTATGGAACCAAAGGTTTGCGCTGGAAAAATTTAATAGAATACATAAAATTGGATCATATTTTATCCTAAGGTCCTGCCCCATTAAAATTTTAGAGAAGAAAATATCTGCTTTTGATCAAGAAGCATAAGACAAGCATAAGACAAGCAGACAATTAAACCTACATATGTTTTTGAAAAGTGGGCATTAATTACACATTGCAGATCCAATTAAGGTAGGTTTTTAAAATTCAACAATAAAAGTTCTAACATCTAATACAAAAAGCACTTCGTGTCCCAAAGATAGAATTAACCCATTAGAGAAAACTTTAAAACCTTCACCTGTTTTTTCTCTCTCCTCTCTTCAAGAATGTTGAGGGTATCCATCTTTCCTGGGAACCTCCAACTTCACCTTCTGGAAATATTTTGGAATATTCAGCCTACTTGGCGATCCGCACAGCACAGATACAAGATAATCCGAGTCAGCTCGTTTTTATGAGGATTTATTGTGGTCTTAAGACATCATGTATAGTGACCACGGGGCAACTTGCAAATGCACATATTGATTACACATCCAGACCTGCCATTGTGTTCAGGATATCGGCAAAGAATGAAAAGGGATACGGACCAGCTACACAGGTTCGATGGCTTCAAGGTAACAATAAGAAAGCACCTTTAAATTGAGTTGTTTTTACTAAAGCTATTGTGATTATGGTTATTTATTAGTAACTGGTTATGAAGATTTGTCATTTAAAAAGAGTATTCTTTGTATTTCTAGCAGTTATGAATTTGAATTTGTAAGCTGTTCTTAAAAATGTATTTGCTCCATACTAGATCCAAATAAAAATAGAAAAGAAGCAAAGACTCTCTGAGATTTAGTATACGGATTCTTTGTTGTAGTTATAGCTCTTTTATACAGGAAAATAGTAAAATTAAGATAAAAGCTAGAAGAC
>PVJN01044231.1:0-17355 GCA_004026805.1 Lasiurus borealis | reverse complement strand
GTCAGGTGAGCAGGGACCTCAGGAGGAGCTCAGAGGAGAGCAGGCGTGGGTAAGGGGAACCGGGGGGTGGGGGGTGGGCTGGGAGGACTCAGTCTGTGAGAGTCCCCCACAGCAGGGAGACTTTGCAATCCGAAAAGCAGGGACTCGAATTCCAACTTCCCTGGCTGAGGCTGCCTCACCTCTCTAAGCCTCTCTCCCTTCTGGAAAGGGGAATCAGGTAATCCACCTCCTGAGAGCCATGCCAGCGACTCAAAGACAGCCAACCTCCACTGAAGCCGGAGGGAGCGAGCTCCCGCAGCCTGAGCGAAGCCGCAGGGCGGGGCGGTGGAGCGGCCGTGCCAGTCTGGGAGGAAGTTATTTTTGGTCACTTATGGTAGGGAAGAATCTCCGCCCGAGTTCCCTAGAAAACAGAGCCTGAGGCAACACTCATGAGCTCATGCTGTACGGGGCGCAGGGCTGTGGGAGGAGAAGAGGGAAATGGGGCAGGAAAAGGGAAACCACTGCAAGGAGTCGTGTTACCAAACTGGCTAAGGTTTCACCAAAATGCATAGCTGTGAGTCACCCAGGGAGGCCTCTGAGCGGCGTGGAACAGAACCGGTTGGTAATTGTTGGGAGGAATGAGGGAGAATTGACCCTCTGTGTCCTCCCTGTCTTCCTGTTCTGATCCAGCAAAGTTTTCCCCAAGTTGTGTTACCCAGCCTGGCGGGCAGCTGCCGGAGAACACAGATCCCGTGCGGTGGGTGTCTCCCTGTCTGCTTGTGGCACACCTTGGGGGCCAGCCAGAGTGTGTGCTGGTGCCTGGGGCCCTGGGGCCTGTAGGGGAGGCCTGGCCTGGACCCTGACACCTGGGGAACGTGGCCACATTGCTGCCTCGAGCAACAAGGGAGCGAAGCAGCTGCCACATAGACGAAGCACGCTGTGGTGTGGCTCCGCGGTGGGGACAGCTCTGAAGTTCAATGAATCTTTCTCCAAAGGTGGCCAAACCCTCCCTGCTGTGCCTGAGAATCAGGCGTCACAGGCAGTGTTCCTGAGGGAGCGCCACAAATGCTGAGTGTCATCAGGGCTGTGTCACCTCAGGACACAGAGTGGGTCCGTCTGAGCAGTGTGAGCACAGAGGCTGTGATGCAGAGGACGGAGAGCAGCAAGGAGTGGCGATGGCGCTGCCTCTCGCTCTGGACACTGAGCCACGGGAGGCTGGGCTGGCTCAGTATCTGACACAGCAGGGACTCGCAAGGTGAGGAGGGAAGGAGGCCCTCCCTGGAGGCAGCGCCTGGGCAGGGCAGGTGGGGACGGCCAGGAGGGGTGGCCTGGGCCGGGGGCTGCGGGCTGCGTGCGGGCTTGTGATTACCAGACTTCATTCCCTGTTTTCAGATGTTCGCTCACTATTTACTGCTCTGCTGCTGATAACCATCTTGTCATAAATGACAAACGGGGCGGTTCGGGGACTGGGAGATGTGTTTAAAGAGATCTGGTGTCTGTGGATTGCCCACCTGGCTGTGAATCAGGTGCCCCCCCGCCCCGCCCCAGTTTATTTTGAAAGTCTGTCTTTATTGTTGTATGACCGGCTGCGGAGAGGCCCCTGCACAGCTTAGCTGGAACCTCCCTGGATGGAGGGGCTGAGGCGCTGTCCAGGGTGCTGCGCGGGCCCTCTCCAGGCTGCTGTGGGCACACCCTGGAGGGGAGGACACCGAGGCCTCCGTGAGGGTGGGTTTCCTAAGGTTCCTGGACAGGGAAATGCTGCACCCGCAGGGCTCAGCTGCTCAGCTGGAATGTGAGTGGAGGACTGGGGACAGCTTGGCCCTCCCTGCACAGCGACAGCTGCTTCAGGCTGCGGCAGAGAAACTGCCCAGGACACTCAGAGCTGGGGCCACGTGCACCACACTGTGGATGCACAGTGTCTGTTGGCACCCTCTCTGCCCTTCCTCAGGCTCACTCCCCTGGGTTCCCTCCTCCCCACCACACCCGGGGCTCACATCTGCTCCAGATGGAGGCTGAGGTGGGAGAAGGGCCAGACTGAGCTGCAGCAGGTGGGGCTGGTGTCGCTCAGACAGGGAGAAAGAAAACAGCCAAAGGATCGAGAGCGCTTCTTGGCGACGGCCCCCGGGAAGAGGCCGGGTCAGGCTTGCCCCCTGGGGTCTGGTGGCGCCAGGCAGCTGGGAAAGCCTGTTGCACTGGCATTCTGAGTCGGAGGAAAAGGGAAAGGTGTCAGTCCACTCTGCCTCAGCCAGGCAGTAGGTCTCAGAGGCTTGAACTGAGGGTTTCATTTGAAAATGGGAAGAGATGGACTTGATCCTGATGTTGTCATTTGAAGCAGGAAGAACAAGTCCTGAGGTCCTGGTGGGAACCTGGAGCTGCAGGCGCAGAGTTTAGATCCAGCTCAAGCCTCTGAGGCTGAGGAGGGGCGCCTCCCAGGTCTGAAGAGCCCAGCAGGTCCCGAGGCACACCTCCAGGGCAGGGCTCTTTCCTCAGCCCCTGTGCAGCAGCAGGGGATTCTGGGAGGGGCAACATTCTTTCAGGGGTGTGTGCGACTCTGGCAGCAGCAACAAGAGAAACCCAGGACCCACCATCCCACCACTAAGATATTGTTTGCACAGTTCAGCCAGTTACTCACTTACCTGGGCAAAAGTTTAAATATTCCCTGGAAGGGTCAGGCTTCACAATCAGGTGCAGAGCCCTCAGCTCTGCTGCTGCCCAGCAGTGTGGTTCTGGGGCTTGTTCCCGTTGGAATGGTCCCGGGTGCAGGGAAGGAGCCCGGGCCAACCCCAGAGCTGCCCTCGCTTTCCTGGGCATGGCACGCGACTCGCAGATCCCCATGCAAGACGCCCGTGCGCTCTAGCTCCTGCCTGGTCCTAGAGGTGCAGACAGACCACAGCTCCGGGCCGTGGAGGGAGGCTCTGCGGGCAGCTCTGTTTTTTCTGTTCTGGCAACAGGTGTAAGAACACAGGTCTTGTCATCACAAAGTTAGGTCCAACGCTCAGCTTACTGCTTCAGAGCCAGGAGGATTACCTGCCTCCATCTGTCAGGTGGAGCGTGGGGGGTTGGTGAGGTGGGTGGGAGCAACAATGTGCATGGTTAGGTTCCCAGCAGGAAAGAAGTCAGACTCTCTGTCAACAATGACACTTTTCTTCTTTCCAGATGGATGCTTCTTATTGAATTGGCCTGAACTTAATAGCAAGGTAATAAACCACAGTGGAGAAGTAGGCTTCTTTGTTTGGATATCTGGTACTTTACACACAAAAATGATGCCAGTTGAAAAGAGAATCACTTTATCGTGTTGAGAAACAAACCAGCTTGTCTCACATGTTAAATGTTTATTTGGAATACATTCAAATGTTATGGGATGCCCTTGCACACGCCTATTGAGATAATCGTATACCATTGTCACATATAACGTGGGATGTGATATATTCATAGATTTCTTCATGTCAACCAGTCCTGTTTATGGGATAAACTTGGCTTCATCCCTGGATATGACCAAATCCCATTCATCATTTTAACGTGCCCCTGTCTCCTCTCCTCCAGGCCAAGCTCCACACAGCGGCCAGAATCGCCCAAAGCAGCAGGCAGATCCGCTCCCTCTCCTGCGTAACATCTCCAATGACTGGCCATTACAATGGGTTTGAAGTGAGCTCCTTGTGTGAGCTGTGAGACCTCTTCTCATCTGACCCACCAAGCTGTGTCCCCCTCCTCCCCGCTCCAGTATCCAGCAGCGCTGTCTGGGGGTACACCAGCCTCCCCGCCACGGGGCGAGTTCTCCCGGATCGCTCCCGAGCCACCCTCCCACCATTCACAACCCAACGTGGGGGTGCCTCCCGACAGCTTCCTCCATTTCTGAGTCAATGGCTCTGCCGTTCCTCTCATCACGTGATCCCATTTCATGTTCTCCTTAGTTTTTCGGTGCCTGGAATTGCCTATTCCATTTCTGAGTTTATGTCCTGGCCATCGGCTCCTCACACTAAAGCCTGTGCCGGCACGGGGAGGATTCTGGCCTGTACTGGCCGTGGGGCCACAAACAGGTGAACAGATTCACAAGTGAAATTGGCCTCTTACATTCTTCGCGTTTTCATTTTTGGCCCTTCGTCATGTTCCAGGAACTGCAGTCTTACCTGGGTTTCGTCTCGTGTCGTCTTTGTCCGGGCACCTTCCATAGCACACAGCCTCGAGTGCCCGTGCAGGAGGCCTCTGGTGCAATCTCCGCAGACCCGGCAGGCCCTGGTGTGAGTGCGGACTTGCTCTGCCCGGTCCAACGTTTCGGGGCGGGGGAGGGCTGTGCTGGGAGGGACTGATAACCTGGAGCCCAGGTGGGAAGACCTGTGGTGAGCCATGGGGTCTCTCTTCAAACCCGGAGGCAGACGCCTGACTCGAGAGGTCTCTTTCATCACTTGGTTTTGGAGCTCAGGAAGGAAGCCCTGGTCATGGGTGGCCGGCCCTCCCAGGCCCCGAGTGCCCTGAGGTATCCTCTTAGGTTACTTGGGGGCCCTGTTCTAACACATAGACAAAGAATCCCCTTTCTCTTCTTTCTTTCCTGCACTCATTATGTTTTTCTTCCTTTATCTCAAGCACATTTTATTATTTATCCAGAGTCCTTGTGGCCCTTTGGGTCCTGAGGACATTGGAAGAGAAGCAAATGAACAAAACCCCACCCACTCTGGCCAGTGTGACTCAGTGGTCATGGTGCCATTCTCAGTCAGGGCACATGCCCGGGTTGCGGGCTCGATCCCAGGTAGGGACTGTGCAGGGGGCATCCAGTTGATGGTTCTCTTTCATCACTGATGTTTCTATCTCTCTCTCTTCCCTTTCCTCTCAGAAATAAATGAAAAACATTTTTTAAATTTCAAAAGTATGTATGTAAGGACCTGCCCTTAGTAGGTGCTCTGGGACCAGCAGCCACTAACACGAATATTTCATGTTCTCCTGACTCCAGGCAGGACTTGGTTATTTATCCTGGCTCATTATCCTCCACAGCGAGGCGTCCCTCCCCCACTGTTGGTAATTACTGGGGTGGAGCCATCCGCAGAGAGGCAGGGTGTGAGCTGCCATCTGCTCACAGCTCTGGGCTGGGCTCCTCTCGCTCCCTCCCCTTCCCCCCCACCCCCAGCCCCGCTGGAGCCAGGAGCAGGTGCGGAGGCTGAGTCTCTGGGCCCCTACTGGCAGCTCACGTGCCCCCCTCGACCTCCCATCCCAGCAGCTGGGAGCTAGCGAGGTCTTCAGAACATGCAGGAAGCCCTTTTCTGTCTCCCTTCTCCACTGACTCTTTTTTTTTTTTTGAACTCCTGGATTTTTCTGTGTTGGTGGTGACCTAGGAGAGGGGTGGCTGGGTAGGTGTGTGAACCTTTATAGATGAGCACATGTCCTCGAGGGGAGGAGGAGGCAGGGATGGGACTGCAGGGCGGGCCCTGCAAATGCTCTTGTGGCCTTCCATCCCCACACTCCAGAGACGCAGGTGTAGGAAAGCAGTACAGGGGGTCGGGGGTCTTGGATGGGAACCAGCGTTCTCACTAATGGGCTGGGACTACGGGGAGTCCCTTCACACCCTGGGACTCAGAGGCCTCACGTACGTTACCAGGGGTGACTCAGAGACCTCCACCATCCTTTTAGCGCTAACGCCAGTAGCTCTCTGTAGTTCTGGATCTCTCTCCCTGTCACCCCGACAAGGGGACAGTGTTCCGGGCCCCATGCCCCTCGCTAGGCTGGCCGGAGGGGAAGCTTACATTGGCACATCAACTTGTTTTTGTTTTCCCGGGGGCCTTTCCTGGACAGATACAACATTTTCAAGCAGAAAAGGTAGAATCTCTAGTGTTTCAGGTACCAGAAGTGTGTGCCTGCATGCGAGAGCGAGCATGATGGCTGGAGGGGCATGGTGAGAAAGGGGGCCTCTGTCACCCCTAGGTATCACTTAGCCCTGTGTTATGGCACCTGTGGTGTCACGTGTGGCCTGGAAGAGTGGGCACCCTGACATGTGGCAAGGCCTCGAACGTTGGCCAGCGAGGTTTGGTTGGTGTCATTGTGCTCAGAAACCCATACCACAAACAGAGCCTATAATGGGCAAAGAGGGGCCATGGAGGCCAGCGGGACCTGCCCCTGCACCCTTGGGCTCATGCTGACGGAGCCGGCTTAGCATTGGCTGTGGTAGGCGGGGTGTGAAGGCGTAACAAGCCGCTTTCAGTCACACTTTATCGGTCACAGTAAGTCCTGACCCTGGAGGGAGGACGGGTAGTGGTGGAGAGGGAGAGATATCGGGGAAGAGAGCCTTGGCTGTTGCAGCTATGGAGGACATGGGATGCTTTGAAAGCTTTCTCAGGGCAATGATGTGGCTTTGAACTTCCTGGGTACCCATGTCATGTGCCCGCACTATCCCCATTGCCCTGAGGTGGTCTGGCCCGTGGGTGCCTTCCTCTCTTCCCTCCTCTCCTACCCCCAGGACCAGGTACAACTCGAGCAGCCTTTGCTGGTTAGCAAATGCATTCCTTTTTTGAAGGGCAACTGGAGAGTGCGACTCGAGCCAGGGGCATCATTGTCACCGCTGGGGAGGGAGCATCTCCTAGTGGCTTCTCCTGTTTAGGGGGACACACCTTGAATCCTAGTGCATATGCCCTCAGAAAGGAGGCACAGTGCTAATTTCCTGGAGACGGACAGCTGTTCTCTCCTCGCAGGCTCTCCGGCCCAAGCCCACCTTCCTCTGACTGCCTGGTGGCTCCGCCTGCTGCTGTGTGTGTGATGCTGGCTTTCCAGGGCTAATGGACTTCCGGCTCCAGAGAGACTGCTGAGTGTCCCAGGGACAGCTCGGGAGAGGAAGGTGCCTGTGGGAGGCGGCATTGCTCCGGCAACCGATCCTGATCCGATTGACACTGGATTAGAGCCTGACATAGCGAGGGTGCCTTTTCCTCCCCACCAAGCTCCGGCAGAGACCGCTCCAGCCTGATGGAGGCCTGGCAGAGCCCCCTCTCCGTCCCATGTTGGGGGTAATTTGGTTTCAATCGAGGCATTGTCCTGTGTGGGCTGCCTGCATTCTGTCTGTGTGACAGTTTGCTCCTTGGTAGCTGGGCAGCATTCATGGTTCTGCTTGGGCATAGAGAAGCTTCTGTTAAGAGCAAAGATGAAGGCAGTGTAATGGGTGAGGAGGCCTGGCCACGGGAGGGAGCAGTGAGGGGAAGACAGCAGGGGAAAATGGGAGGGGAGGGGGCTAAGGAAGCCAGGCTCACTTGGGCAGACTGTGCCAACAGCTGCTGGATAAAGACCTGAAGGCATCACTTGCATGGATGATGAGAACACATCTGCTGCTAATCCTCACCCGAGGGTATTTTTCCCACTGATTTTTACAGGGAGTGCAAGGACAGGAGCAAGAGAGAGAAAAACATCGATGTGAAGAGACACATTGATTGGGATGCTTCCTGCACGCGCCCTGACCAAGGCCAGGGATCAAGCCTGTAACTGAGTATGTGCCCTTGACTGGAATCGAACCCGAGATCCTTTGTCCATGAGTTGACACTCCATCCACAGGAGCCAAACTGTTTTTCAGTAGGATGGCAAATGGTAGCACCCACACATCCTAGCACCAAGGGCTCAGCTCTAGTCTTGCCCCTGCTTCTTACCAGCTGCAGAGTCTTAGGCAAATTGTGCCCTATCATTTGTGTCCTCATCTGTAAGACCAGACAGTTGGACTGGATGACCGCTAGGTCCTTTCTTGGGCTGGCATTCTATGACTCTGTTTGGACAGTATTGTTTGTGTCCATAGTGGTCTATTGAAATATATACACGTGCATCTCTGGAATCAGTTGATTGGTCAAAAGTACTAATTTGGGCTAAGCCTCAATTCTCCATAAAAATAGAACTCACTTCATAGAGTTGTTGATACATCTAAGTTAGGTAGTACATAGAATATAACTACATGTGGAATCTGAAAATGCTGACCTCAGAGACAGTAGAATGCTGGTTACCAGTGGTTGGGAAAGGGGAGGATAAAGGGGAGATATTGGTCGAAGGGAAGATTTATTAGCTGGAAGATTTCTGGGAATCTAATGTATAGCACGGTGATGATAGTGGTATGGTGTTACACACTTCAAAGTAGCTAACAAAGTACATCTGAAATGTTTTCACCATAAACACAAATAAGTTAATTATGTGACATGAAGGAGGTGTCAATTAACGCTATGGTGATAATCAATTTGTAATCTATAAGTGTGTCAAACTTAAACTCAAAGAATGTTTTATCAATTATGTGTCAATAAAGTGGAAAAAACTTAGGTGAAAGAAGAGGGATGAAAATTTGGGGATAAAAAAAGGGAAGCATGAAAATGCAGCAAGAATAAGTAAGCAAAGTAGGGAAGTAAGAAGAGGAAATAAGGGAAGCAGCTCTGGCCAGTGTGGCTCAGTTGGTTGAGTGTCATCCCATGCACCAAAAGGTCGCTGGTTTGATTCCTGGTCAGGGAACATGCTCAGATTTTGGGCTCTATCCTCAGTAGGGAATGTGCAGGAGGCAATTGATCGAAGTCTCTCTCATATTAATGTTTCTCTTGCTCTCCCTCTTCCTCTTCCTCTCCCTTCCTTTCTCTAAGACCTATAAAAACATTTGAAAAGAAAAGGGAAGCAAAATAAATAAATAAATAAATAAATCAAACCAGAAAAAAGAGAAGCAAGAAAATATAATAAATGGAAATGAGAAAGAGGAATTAATAAAAGTCAAGAAAGAAAAGGAAAGTTTCAAAAGTGAAGCAAAGAAAAGAGAACAAAATGTGGAAGTAAGAAAGGAGAAACAAAGAAACAAAAAAGCCACCCAGAAAAGTACAGGAAGTGTGAAAAGGGAAATGAAAACTCTAAGTAAAAGAGAATAAAATGGAGAAGTGAAGTAGGAAAAAGAAGCAGAAAAAATGGAAGTAAGAAAAGGAAAAAAAGTTCAGAGTTCAGGCTCTCTTCTCCTGTTCCACAATCTTATTGTCTGTCTTTCTTCCTCATGATCCAAGGTGAATGCTACACTTTCATGGATGTGTATGTTGAGAAAAAATAGAGGCAGAGGGGAAGGCATACATCTCCAAGTCTGCCCTTTATTTTTAGAGAAGTAATGGCTTTTTCACTCAGTAAACTAGTATCTCTTTGGTTAGACCTGGGTCACATGAACATATAGCTGCAAGAGAGTCTGAGAAGGCGAGTCATTTTAACTGTTCGCATTTCCATCCTAAACAAAGTTGGGGTTTTATTAAAGAGGAATAAGGGGGAATCGATATTGGTAGGCAAGCTTTACACCTTCCACACTATCTTAATTTTTATGATGTAACTAGAGGCCGGGTGCATGAGTTCATGCACAAGTGGGGTCTAGCTGGCCTGCCCTGATCAGGCTGATTGGAGCCAGCCACAGGGAGGGGCCATGGCTGGTCAGCCTGCCCCATCAGACCGGTTGGCTGGCTGCAGTGCATGTCATAGCGACTGGTCATTCCAGTTCTCTGGTTGCTTGGCTTATATATATATATAGATATCAAGTTCCCTTCTTGTTTATTTTGTTTTTTAAAATATAACCTTATTGATTTCAAGAGCTAGAAAGAGAAGGTCACCAATTAGCTGCCTCCCACATGCCCCCATCTGGGGATCGAGTCCACAACCTGGGCATGTGCCTGATGGGGAATCAAACCATGACCTCCTGGTTCATAGGTTGATGCTCAACCACTGGGCCAGGCTGGCTGGGCAGTTTCCTCCTTATTTTTTTCTTCAAAACTGTCCTCGTTATTTCAAACCTTTACTTCTCTATATACATATTTGCATTAATTACCAAGTTTTGCAAAAAATTTTGCTCGAATTTTGATTGGGACTGCATTGACTGTACAGATAAATTTTGGGGAGAATTAGTCATCTTTAATGTGTTGCATTTTCCCACACATTAATAAAACCAAAATTACCCTCCACACATGGTATATCACTCAATTTATTCCAGTTTTCTTTTATGCCATTAAATTAGACTTTATAGTTATCTCCAAAATATCTTGCTGATGCATTACTTCTAAGGATCATATAATTTTAAACTTTTAAAGAGGAATAATTATTTTGAACTATCTGAGGAGTAGTTTATCCACATGGACCTGGGCAAGGCTGTCTCTCAGATGCCAGGACATGGTTTTGCCTCTGGCAGCTGGACACAGCGTCATAGATATCCCTAAGGGAGAAGCTGGAGAGTGTCCTATGCTTTGGCCAAGGGCCCTATCCAGGGATGGAGCTGAAAGATCATTTTAAGTTTCATTCTTTTGCATGGCTCTCAGGCATCTCATTCCAGGATGTGACATAATTTATGGAAAATTAATTGGGTGCTGGCTCCGTGCCAGATCCTGAGGATAAATGATGAGTGGGCATTGTTCTTGCCCCTTCAGAACTCAGCCTGGTGGGGAGACAGGTATCTAGCCCACGAGGCAGAATGCAAGGGGCCTCACAGGCTCTGTGTGAGCAAAAGGCCACAAGGCTCAGGGCGTGGCTACCAGACCCGGAGTGTGCTGTGGACTGACACCCTATGCAGTAGAATGTGGAGGAAATAGGGCTGGCTGGCCTGTGCCGGCTGGGCTGGGAGCACGCCCAGGCCAGCAGCTGCAGGGCTAATTAAGTGAAGATTGTGATTGATTTGTTTGCTTCCAGCTGAATGGGATTTGGTCAGCATGGAAAAGGAACATGTTTAAAATTTCTCCGCTATGAGCCTGTAAGATGACTCGCCTCTTCTCTCAGCTCCGCCTTCTGCTGTTATGCTGCTTAACCTTTTAAAATGCATCCTTGTGGCTGCATAGGTGGTGGGGAGGCATGGGCCCCCAGCAGAGTCCGGAGGGGGGCACGCTTGGGTATGTGGAGGCAGAAGGAAGGTGGGGATATCGAAGGGATGTAGGAAATGGCGTGGTGGCATCTGTTGTGCAGGTCATGCTGGTAGTGCCTAGGGGGATGGGGCAGAAAGGGTGAGACAGGCTGGGCCAGGAGCGGTGGTCAGGGGTGGGGACAGATACTTCCCTGGGGAGCCGATGGGATCTGGGATCCAATTTCATCCTTGTCAGACTCTCAAACGTTAGGCATCAGCTGTTCCATTGTGAGGGTCAGAGTTAAGCTCAGCGGTTTACTGTTTGCTGAATTCAGGCAGTTTATTAGCAAATTCTGCTTCTTAATTTAATTTCAACAAAAGGTTTTGAATGTGAGCAGGGTGTTAACTCCCACATGTGTGGTCTTGGGGTTACAAAGGTGAAGGTTACATAGACCTCCCGCCAGGGCCTCAGGTCTGGTCTGGGCTAGTGGAGACAGGTTATGAATTCACAGCAGTGCAGGAGAAACACGTGTGTCGGGCAGTGTGCTGCGGGGAGAGAGGAGAGCTCGGGCGGGGCAGCTTGTGGTGATGGAGTTGACAAGAAGGGGTTTTAGGTGGAGGAAGCAGTTTGGGCAAAGGCATGAGGTTGCAGCATCTAACGCGTTCAGAGACCTGTGGTGTAATAGTAAGAGTGTGGACTCCCAAGGTAGAATGTCTAACTTCTGGATTTTTCAATTTTAGACCTGGGCAAGTTACTTAACTTTCTGTGCATCAATTTCCTCATCTTTTTTTTTTTTAATATATTTTATTGATTTTCTACAGAGAGGAAGGGAGAGGGATAGAGAGTTAGAAACATTGGTGAGAGAGAGACATCGATCAGCTGCCTCTTGCATGCCCCTTACTGGGGATGTGCCTGCAACCAAGGTACATGCCCTTGACCGGAATCGAACCTGGGACCTTTCAGTCCAAAGGCCGATGTTCTATCCACTGAGCAAAACCTGTTTCGGCAATTTCCTCATCTTTTAAACGTGGTTATTAATACTTATCTCATAGGATTGTTACAAGGACTACTAATACCTGAAAATTTCTTAGCACCGTGCCCGGCACACAGAAAATTCTCAGTAAATGCAGTCATCACGTGACCAAATATTTAGGGTTAAAGGAAGAGGAATGGGGAGAATGGTACAGTTATTACTGCTTTTCCTTAAAAATATCTATAGGTGTCAAGTAATATAGGGGAGAGGGCTCCTATGACGAGGCACGTCCTGAGTAAAATATAGGTGTTGAATTTTTGCTGGAGAATGAATTGTGTGCCTTCCTACAATTCACATGCTCAAGCCCATCCCCCACTGTAATGGTATGTGGAGATGGGGCCTTAGGGGGGTAATTAGAGTCATATAAGGTTATGAGGGGCCCTCATAGTGGGATTCGTAACTTTATAAAGAGAGAGAGAAAAAGAGAGAGAGCTCTGCTATGTAAGGACACAGCGAGAAGACACTTTGAACTTGACTCCCAGCCCCAGAACTGTGAGAAATAAATGTTTGTGTTTTAAGCCCCCTGTCTGGTATTTTGTTATAGCAGCTTGAACAGGCTACTACAGTGATCTAAGACTTGGAAGAGGGAATTTGAATTCCACAACAGCTGGTGACTCCTGGGCTTTAATCCTGGACATTTTCGGTTTATCCTCCAGAGCAAATCAGCTAATTGCTCACAATTCGCCACATGTCAATGCCTGGATTGCAACCACACATTTCTCAGCAGAGCCATTCCCGCGCTTAAGGATTTTGAAGGCCAAAGCCAAAGCCGATCAAATAAATTGGATGAAGTTAATAAGATGTGGGCCCCAATAGGGTCTGTGCCTGGGCAGACACTGTGCCTCCTCCAGGCAGGCATGCAGGTGCCAGGCTTGCCTCCGGAGTGCCCACTTTCCTGCATTGCTACAGCATCTTGTAGGAGATGAATGGAGAAATTCCCAGATACCTTTGGCACCAGGCCAGGCATTCCCTCCCGGAATTCCTGTCCGTGTCCCTAGGAATGTTCACGGCACAGGAAGCTGCAACCCTTCTCCCCCACGAGCAGGGTCACTGGACTTCCTGCGTGAGCGGGAAAGACAGACTGTGGACCTGCGCACAAGCCAGTCCTTGACCAAAAAGGCCCTGCTCAGTCCTGTTTCAAATGGCATTTTGTTTCTAAATAGGGTTGAGTCCTCTGCAAAAACGGGCCTGAAAACCGCACTGAGGCAGGATCACAGGTATGTCGGTGTCCATAGAGACAAAGCTGTCTATTTTCATTGGTTCCATTGCAGTTAGTTGGGTAACAGACCTACATTCTTTCTTAACTGGGTGGGGGTCTGGGAACCGGGCTGGCCAGGCTGCTGTTGAAGGAGGCACTTTGCTAGGACCCCTGAGCTCCAGGGTTGGGATGTAGCGGGGTGGGCTCCAGTATCATATTCAGTTGGGGGGCAGCTTCATGTACCAGCCCAGCTGGGATTCAGGCCACTGGGGCCTTGGACATCTGCTTAGCCTTCCTAGTCTCCGTTTCCTTGGCTGTAAGGGGGTAACAGAGACCTCGCGGCCGTGAGGGCTTGTGATGCTCCAGCCGAGTATCAGCAGCTGCGCCTTCACATTTCACCCCACGCAGCAGCGCAGACGGCCCCCGGGAGCTGACTTCTTCCGGGCATCCTTTTCCATGGCTCTCGTCAAGGGTCCCTCAGGTCCCTCACGCCCTTCTTAGCCATCACAGTGGGACTTGGTTGTCTCACCCAGCCTGTCACTGTGGTTCAGGTCCGACGCCCTCACAGACTCAAGCCTGGAACTGGAGGAGGCCCCGTGACCACCACGAGCCAGGCCCTGAGGGCGGCCAGTGTCGACCTTCGGGAGGTCAGTGGGACAATTGACAGGACCCCCAGGAGAGGAAAAGAGTTTATAAAGCACACAGTGGGACTTCGGCATGTTAGTTCATTCCCAGGACTGTCTTGAAGAAGAAAAGGACGTGGCTATTTTGTTGAAAATGCAGCATTTCCGAGAGATGGGGCAGGGAGCTGGTGTGGGCAGGGGTCCGGGCAGGTGTCGCTCTGGCTCAGCTGGGGTTTGTCTCAGAACAGCAACCCGGCCACCGGCTGCTGAGTCACTGACTCCACAGTCCCCCTGACAGTCATTGCTCCTGCGCTAATTTTTGTCACGATTGTAGCTCCTGCTGTTTATTCTAAAATGCCATCATGCTGCCACTGGACACACCAATTGGAACCAGCAAAGCTGTGAGCAAAGCCGGCAGGAGAGGAAATTGTGGGATCTGGATCACATGTCGGGGTTCTAAAGTAGAGGCTGAGTCACTGGGTGGGTCAAAGTGAGACTCCAGGCTGAGGCCTGGTCTCAGAGGCTCAACGGGGCCAAGGCCTTAGCGAGGGGAAGGTCTGAGGGATGACACACAGTGGGACTGTGGTGACTGCTGCATTGAGGGGAAGCGTGTCCCACGGTGTCTGGGAACCCTTCGGCCGGGCAGGCTGGTGGGTGAGCCCTATGGGCACTCAGCCTGCGTTCAGGAGGAGCCAGCTCCTGGTGGATGCCCGGCCAGCACCATCTTGAAATTCTTAGTCTCATCCATGACCTTGTGTTTTGTAAGAAAGTCTGATGGAACATATGCATGAGCCGACAGGTATCCCACGAGACCGGTGGGGTGGGTGGGGGCACAGGCAAAGCCTCCAAACACAGTGGGCAGTGGGCAACTCATTGAGTAGCCTTCTGGCCACCTGCATGCAGGCGGGAGTGTTGAGCACAGGCGGGGTATCGGGGTGCAGGTGAGGGTGTCATGGTACAGGTAGGGGTGTCGGAGCACAGGCTCAGCTCTGGGACAGACTGCAGTGTCAGCTGTGGGGATGGGGACCTCCATAGTGGCCAGTGCTGGGACTCGGTGGGAGGCCAGCTGCCCTGTCCCCCTGGAGCTGTCCCTGGGCCATTTGTGTAGATATCAACTCTCCCGTCTGGTGCCAGGGCCGGAACAATGGACGCGGGCAATAACTTTGTCAGCAAATTCATACAGAATGAAAGTGTACACATGGACGCTGCAATAAAGTGTACACTCTAATTCCCCAAAGACTTTCCATCTGCGGGTCTAAAACTTCCAACATTGCAAAGCCAATATCCACAGGCTTAGAAATAGACATTCGAAAGACCATCACATTCAATGGAAAATAACACCATGTTCACATGACACTTTCAATGAGCCAATTATTAATGAAGACAACTTAAAAATTAACTTGGCCGAAACTGGCTTGGCTCAGCGTTGGCCTGCGGACTGAAGGGTCCGGGTTCGATTCTGATCAAAGGCATGTACCTCAGTTGTGGGCACATCCCCAGTAGGGGGCGTGCAGGAGGTGGCTGATTGATGTCTCTCTCATCCATGTTTCTAACTCTCTATCCCACTCCCTTCCTCTCTGTAAAAAATCAATAAAATATATATCAAAATAAATAAATAAAAATTAATTTGTCCTTATAACAGAAGACCAGTGAACACACACACTTTGAGGAATATATAAACAGTGATGCCACCACACAGTGCAGGAACGCAGAGGGGATGGTGGAGCTTATGGCTAAACTACATGCAGACTTCCACAAAATCGAATGACATAAAGTTAAATCTTTGTAGAAAAAATTGTTTAGAAGAATCATCTGCTTTAGATGCAATAAATGTACATTTTTATGCTTATCAGAAATGTATCCCACTGCTGTCACAGCCTATGAAATACTACCAACAGCCTGCTGACACTGGGTCTGCAGAAAGACCCTACTCAGGACCAGAAATCCTTTGTGATCTTGTCTTTGCCAAAGTTCCTAAAAGTATAACCAAATAGGTGAATTTCCAGAAAAGCAAGCCAGAAAAATCTCAGGGCCAACCAAGACATCACATGAACAGAATTATGTTATTTATTTTGTTAGGTGCAATGACTGTACCGAAAGTATTTTCTTTTTGAAAGTGTACGTAGTTCTCCTTGTTAGGGTTTATAAGGAATGCAGTAGTTATAAAGGGAAAGCATTATATTCTTGTGTCTCTCACTGTGCACCCCACTTTTAGCACAGGGGGCCTGCATTTTATTCTGCTAGGCCGCACAACCTGAGCAGCCCAGCCCCCAGGGCTACCTCTGAGCAGGCCTCAGGAGTAGAAAGGGCCATTTTTCTTGGCTGCTTTGCAAAACCTCATGTGGATTCCTATAAAAGAGGATGCTCCGGAGATTCTATGGTAACAGGAGGCCCCGTTGCCCAATGCAGCACCGGCTGCAGCTCATTCACTGTGGACTGTGGCTCTCAGGGCTCCCACAATTCCCAAATCTTGGCCGAGGGAGGCTGGAGGTGGTGCAAATGCTAATGCGTGGTGCAGGATGAGCATCCACAGTGCCAGGTGATGGAGCAGGATGGAAACCCAGGCGTGCTGACTGCTGACTCACTCATGTGTGGGATCTTTCTTCTACACCAGCGGTTCTCAACCTGTGGGTCTCGACCCCTTTGGGGGTCGAACGACCCTTTCACAGGGGCCGCCTAAGACCAGCGGAAAACACCTATTTCCCATGGTCTTAGGAACCAACAGACCGCTCCTCGGTGTAGCAAAGTGTAGCAATGTAGTTTACTGTTGTCATATGAAGACTGTTACCCATGCTACACCATGATTCAAGACAAAATTTCATTTATTTGTAATTAGAAATAAATATTTCACAATATATAATTATATATTGTTTTTATGATTAATCACTATGCTTTAATTATATTCAATTTGTAACAATGAAAATACATCCTGCATATCAGACATTTACATTACAGTTCATAACAGTATCAAAATTTCAGTTATGAAGTAGCAATGGAAATAATTTTATGGTTGGGGGTCACCATCACATGAAGAGCTGTCTTAAATGGTCGCGGCATTAGAAAGGTTGAGAAGCACTGTTCTACACTGTATTTATTGTTGACACTATTGCAGATTTCCCTATCCCCCGGCCCACCTCCCCGAGTCCTTCCTCTGGCCGCGATCACACTTTTCCTGTGTGTCCCGCAGAGGGTCTGATGAATGCGTTGGATGGCGGGCAGCCCCTCAGCTGAGTCACTGACTTCACAGTCTCCCTGTCAGTCATTGCTCTTGTGCTAATTTGTGCACCGGGCCTCTAGCAAAAATATATTAAAAGAAAAAGAGTTTGCAGGCTTGCTGGCAAGTTCTTTTTCCCTCCAACAAAGATGACACAGACCCAATGTCCCTGGAACAGAGGGGGTCCTCCCTCAGGGGTCTGTGGCCTGAGGCAGGTCCTTGGTGGGAGCTCACACGGAGTCTGGGGGGCTTACTGCTCTCACCTGGCTTTTGGGTTTAAATCTCACCTTTCTCTGTGCTTTTCACCACTTTCTTCAAGGCCCCTTTCCCTGCCTTCCCTTTCCTTCTAGATTGAGGCTGAGAATGCACTTCCTTCTTCCCTTAGCTCTGGCATTGCCCTCTTGTTATTTTTTCCTTGATGACCTAAGAGGCTGCAAGGTGCACCTTGACTTCCTGCCGCCCACTTAGCTGGTGCCTGAGGCCTCCTGAGGCCTCTCACTGGAAACACAAAGATCTCAGGTGCAGAA
>PVJN01044230.1:0-17414 GCA_004026805.1 Lasiurus borealis | reverse complement strand
ATTATAAATGTAAATAATTAGATATAACCTTATATTTCCCCTAAGTCCTTCTAGAACTTAAATGTCATTATTAGCCAAAGCAAGTCAGTGCTTAAAGAAAAGGAATAACATTATTAAGTCCTATCTTATGGCTATATTCCTCCTTCTTTCTAGAGTCTCTCTGAGATGGCATTAGTTTTTGTGAATTTTTATTATTACTTCACTGCAGTATTCCCTAATCATTATCACTAGCCTGGCCAACCTTAGGAAATATAGATTCTGGAAGTCATTTTCCTACACAAATCCAACAGAATGACCCCAGATGCTGTATGTCTTCCCCACTTAATATGCTTCATCTTTTTTATACCTCATTTCAGTTTTGAGGACTATTATTCATCCAACCATTGCTTCCTTAAACCAATGATTGAGATCTTATAAACATTTTTTCTTTTCTCCTAATATCTGATCAATACCACTAATTAATTTCCTTAATCTGACTTTTCTTCTCTAATCTTATAATCACTGACCTAATTTCAGACCTTTTTTATTTTCCATTCTTGACTATCTCTCTACAGTTTAACCCCCTTAAATTTATCTTCTTATTTATTACTACCACTGCATTAAAATCACTATTTTACCAGTTTACACTAAAAAATTTCTGTTCATGTATGGTAAAAACCTAACCAGATTTTAAGCCCTTCAAGAATGGGAACTAGGTCTTATTCATCTTTATAACCAAAGTACCAAATATGATGCTGATACATTAAAGGTACTTAAAGAAGTTTTTGATAAAAAATTAAGATATATAAAAATTATACCAGAGATCACATTGCTATTATCAGTTTTAAAACGGTGAGCAAATATTTTTTTGTGATAAATAACAATGTCAACTTTAACATAACTAACTTGACATTTTCTCTAAAGTTTATGCTATCCAGGTAGAATTTGTGCTCTCCAAAGGATTTGAATTACTTATTTTTATCTTTTGGAGCAAGTGATCATGCACAATACATGTTTATGGAAGAAAAGACAAATTAGAAAGCAGTTTCTTTAACCCTCCTATTCCAAGTTCTACACACTTTTAGAAAACATGGTTCCTAAAAAATAAGACAAGTAGAAAATATTATTCCTGTTTATAAAATATGATGCAACCAGTATATCTTTCTTTAAATATATAGTTAACATGATTTTGAATTATTCCTATTTTCTTTTGAATTAGTTGGTGCCTATCCCTGTAGGTGTGTGAATATTTACTATATTGACTTTAAGAATCAACATTACTACTCTAGACTCATTACACCATACTGTAAGGCTCATTAAAATCATCTTAGTCCAACACCTTCCATAAACTAAAGGACAGAAATCTAATTTCTAGATTCCTATCATAAGTTTACTGTAAAAGTCAAAATACAATTTAAAAGAGTGAAACACTTTAGGAGGTCAGAACCATGAAAACCACACTTGATTTGAAAAACTGTTGGGAACCAGGAAGAAAAACACTATAATTCAAGGGAAATTCATCTTCACAGCAACATAGTTATTTTCCTATTGTTGTTTTACAGAGAAAACCACAACATAGAACTCAGAGACATCGTTTCAGCCTGCACTGAAAACATGTGCACACCAGGCTTTCTCCATGCCTGCAGAGGCAAGCCCTCAGGTTGGCATTAACTTCTGCATTAGAGAGGGAAAAAAATCAGACAAGGGTCCATACCCTCATCAGGCCCTCGCCTTTTCCAGGAATACTCTTTGTGTCTCAAACAGAATGAATTCTCGTCAAGTATATAAAGTCCTGGGGTGGACAGAGTGCACCTTCATTAAGGGGGCTCAGGACCAGTACTAATG
Source organism: Lasiurus borealis (assembly GCA_004026805.1). Classification (NCBI taxonomy): domain Eukaryota; kingdom Metazoa; phylum Chordata; class Mammalia; order Chiroptera; family Vespertilionidae; genus Lasiurus; species Lasiurus borealis. Next base: position 15,590 of record PVJN01044230.1, on the reverse strand, counting down.
AGTTATGCATTCTACTTTGGTTTGCTTGATTTTTTCCCAGGAAGTAAGTGAAAAATGAAAACCTAATCAGGGAGATTTGTATAGGTCAATTTAAATAACTAGCACCTACTGATGGTCTAGTGAGGTCTGAAGAGAAAAGAAAACCCAGGTTGCTCATTTCACTTGATTACTACTATGCAATCTTTCTCAACTAGCACCAGTTTCCAACTGAAGATTAAAGAATAGACCTTCCTCATATTATGCTCTATTTTGTGCGTGTTTCCTTATATCTTAACCCTCAGTTATAGATACCAGAATATTTTTATTAAAGCAACTTTTCTAAGATATGTTTTGCAGTGTTGTTTTCTGTATGGTTTCTAGTAAAAGCTTATACTACTAAACCCCGAGAGGCAACATTTGATAACAGGTATTGCCAACCTTAAAAACTTTAAAGTCAAAGACTGGATTGAGACAGGACAGGACCAGAGACTGAGAATAATAGGTTCTACATAGTTAATTGTGGTAACTCTTTGTTTTACTCAATGAACTAAGAAATTACAAAATGGGTTACAGGGCTCCTGCATTTCCCAGCATTTGGAAGAAAACTTTAGAAAATCTCAGGCCCAGGTCAATCCATGAAGGTACCTGAGTTAATATTTAAAAGCTCTGTAACTGTAGGAAATTCATCCCACTATTCTTTTGATAATGTTTCTGTAATGTCAATTCTGACTAATATGTAGCTTGTAGATGAACAGCATGTTTGTATAAAAACCCTAGGAATTAACTTCAAAAACTACAGACTCTAGCCTTCAGACATTCCAGCTCTTAGAGATTTGCTGGCCTTCATATGAAAACCAGGAAGATGCAAACCAGACCATTGCTTGAACAGTTTCAATGTCTTAATCAGAATAGATTGTGCTAGTCTGCACACAGTACCCTAATGGAGAACTCCCAACCTCCTCTCCTTGATCTCTTTGTTCTTATAAAAACCTCAGTCTATACTGAGATGGAAAAGTGAGCTTTGGAACAAGAGTCCTTCATCTTCTCAGATAGCTGGCACTTGAATAAACCACTTTCCTTCTCACCAGCCCCTGTCTCAAGAGTTTGATTTTCACTGAAGCAGGCAACTGAACCTGTGTTTGGTTACACTCTTGATCTTGGAAAAAAGCTTTCCACCTTTTTTTAAGCACTAAGAGATGTGAGTTTTTCTTATCCTCTTTGAAAATCTAAGTTTGTTCTATATTTAAAATATTTTGACATGTCCACAAACATTAACCAACAGTACATTTTATTTTTACAAAAAGAGCATATTTTGGATAATAGACTGTAAGAACTGAGTAATTTTTTTTAACAAACTTAAGCTGTGAGGTCCTTGCCAAAGTTAGACTGAACCCAATACAAAGCAATTTTGCTTTTCTAATTATTTTTGTTCTGGTGTATCCCTCAGGTCAGATTGAGTGCACAATTTCAATTTTCTGAGCAAGTTAAAGAGAGAAGCACAAGAAAACATATTGGGTTGATCCAAAGATCACTATAATTAAAAAACAATGTGTGCTACAGAAAAAAGATTAAAATAAAATCTTATACTTTTTCCCTAAGCCTTTTAAAATAAATTTCCCCTTTTATAGAATAAAAATAGGCAAATAGAGAAAGTTAGGAATCAAGTATCAATATCTATGGATATCTATCTACCTATCTAAATGGGTAGATAAGTAAAAAATTGGAAGAAGAGAGGAACGATACATAAAAAAATGAGAAAAGAACTAAAAACATTAATCAAAAATTATAAGTTACCTAGGTCTAAGGCTAGACAATAGAGATATTAAAATAATCAACATTTTTTTTTACACAGGAGAAAATCAAGCCTTTTGAAGACCAATTTAATATTCATAGCTATATTATTCATTACTAACAGTATTTTATTAGTGATGATCTTCTTAATATTTTGATATAAACCTTACTAATTTATGAAACTTAACTAGCCTTCTCTGAAATTGTTCCCAGAATTATATGGGTAATCTTGATAGCCTTGCTTTTGTTTTACCTACCAAAAAAGTTTCTTTCTGCATTTCTGGGTATTAGACTTTTAGTATATATGGCAACTACAACTTAATTTACTTTGATTTGTTATTTTTTTGCAACTTTATTAACTACACTTTCACCACTATCTCTTAATTTGTGATCTAGAATATATATCAAACATCAAACAAATTGTGTTCTTATATTTATAGGATCACAGTTTTGGAAGAGAGCTTGAAGGTCCTTTAGTCCAATTTCCCAATACAAACCATCCCTAGAACAACTAAGTGTTGAAGAACTACCTACACTTATGACTTCCCAAGTATCTTTCTGGCCTCACTTTGTGCTTCTCTCTACTGCCTACTTTTGACTCTCTGAACTCTTCTGCCAGCTCACTGAAATGCATCAAGCTCTTTCCCAAGTCAGGAACTTGGCAGATACTTTTGCTCTGTCTGAATTGTTCTCCCCCAACTGTTCACCAGACTGACACCCAGATAGTCTTTATATCTCAAGGAAAACACTATTTCCTTAGATAAGTCCTCTTGACTGCCCTCACCATTATTCTTTTCCATTTGAAAAAGTTGCTTGCAGTCACAATAACTTCTTATATTTCTTTGATTTTAATTTTGTTTTAGTGTTGTCTCTCCTATTTTTGAACACTATTTCTTTTCATTAGAAAGAAAAATAAAGCAATAGGCACTGAGTAATAAAATTTTCTCTCACATCTATTAACTTCCTTATTCACTGCTTTGCCCTAAACAACACTAGAAGAATTTGGGACTGTCCTTAACACTTTTTCCCCAAAAATTTCAGTCCACTCTGGGTTTTACTCTTCCTCAAACTATACTTACAGCTCATTTAACATCTTTGTAAGTATTTCTAATTATGTGTTCCTCAGTTCATCCATTCTACAAGCCATTTTTTAAAATGGATTTGATTAAAGTCTCTGTATAAGCATTAATTGCTCTATTGGCAGCTTTCTTGGAATAATGGGAAATCTAGTTCTAGTTTTTGTTTTTTTTAAGACAGTTTATCTGAACTCCTTTTTTAAAGAATTTCATCTCCTATTGGAAGCTGCCAATAATTCCAAATGGGGTGAGGTCCTCAAGATCATGGCTCAAAATAGCCTGCATGAGCACTTGATTCCTAACTTTCTCTATTTGCCTATGACTTCTTCCAAGTTCTCCAGATGGTTATATCCAAAAGCCCAGTTTGACATTTCCACTTGGAAATCTAAACATATTAAAGGTCTGGAAATCAGTTGTTTTTCTTTCTTTATCCAACTTAGGAAATGGCTTTACCATCTACCCGGTAGCTCCAGTAAAAAACTGGGTGATCATTTTGTCTTCTCATTTCCTTCATTCTCACTCTTTATACAATTAGTCAGCAAGTCCGATTATCTCTGCCTTCAAATACTTCCTGAATTTATCCACTTCTCTTTAGGAGCACTGTTTCCACCTGTTTTATCCCACTGTCATCTCTGGTCTACCGGAATGCCCTCTTAACTGTTCTACTCTGGTCCCCATATAATATGTTCTCTTCACTGAGGCCATAGTGATCTTTTAAAAAGATGGCCTTGCCCTGTCTCATGTGGTTCAGATTATTGGGCCATGGACCAAAGTGTCACAGATTGATTCTTGGTCAAGGGCACATACCTGGGTTTCAGGTTCAATCCCTGAACCCCAGTTGAGGTGCATGTGGGATGCAACCAATCTTTCCCTCTCTGTGAATCCCTTTCTCTCTCCTTCTCCCTCCCTACCATTCTCTCTTTCTCTAAAAAAAAAAGTCAATGGAAAAAATATTTTTGGGTAAGGATTAAAAATAAAAATATATAATAAATAAAATAATGGCCTCTCCCTGGACTATTGAATCACACTAAGTCTCCCTCTTCATCCCAGGTCACTCTCATGATTATATTTTAAATATTTTAATAGCATTGAAACTTCCATAATTGTTCATTTCTTTATTCACTTAGGTGTCTAACTGAAGATACTTTGAGCTATTTGTTAAACAGAATTTTGTTCTCGTTATTAACATTCCAGACAAGTTTTCTCCATGTAAGGAGGGCCTATGAGAAAGGTTAATATTTAGAGAACATGAATAATGATTGCAAAAAGGCACAAAGCAAAGTAAGTAATACTCTCAGCTCTGTTTATGGGGAACTAATAGTCTCAACTTCATTTATGAGGTTTACAATAGGGTTTTACTGCCCTTAGTGATAGTCCTACTTCCTACAACTATATAATAAACTCAAGCTCCATGTACACTTAACAATGAGTAAAAAATAATTCTCCTTTAGCCATCATCTTTAGAAAGGGACACATCTGACATGAAAAACAACTTGTTTGTCCTGTCTACTTTTACTATAATTATTTTCCTGCATCTCAACATTACATTGCTTGCTCAAGAGCTTAACTATTGGTTAACCTGCCTTGATGATTTCAACTCAAGAAATTGGATTAACTATGAGCTGAGTTTTATGTAAATAATTGGTCTATGTTTCATGCTCTACCGGTCTGAAAATCAAAAAAATAACTAACCCAAAATTTCCGAATGAGGGTGGGAAAAGAGCAGATTTCTCTTCTGAACCACCTGGGGCTTTGGATGACTTCCACTTCTCCAGAATAGTTCAATACATGAAAAGCAATTCAGACTCCAACAGATAATTTTAGTAAAAGCTGGGGTGCCAATGAGCTGAGATGATCAGTTATCCTACGGTTATCTTCCCTATCAAGTCAAGTATTCCTGTTCCAGAACAACCTATAAGAGAGTGGTTTGCTCACATATGATAGATTCCTTTGTTCCTGGTTGGCAACTATGAGAACAGGCCCATCCAGTTTCATCTGCAATGTTTTATTTTCCTTTTGAAATCAATGATGGTAACATTTTATAGGAGGCCATAGTCAGTTCTTAAACAGACAAGCCTCATTATTATCTAACTATCAAGAATACTTTTTTTTTGTCATCTGTAATAGTCCCCTCTTCCCTTCAAGAAGGAACTGATCCATCTGGGTAGAGGATTATGCTAGGAAACTATGAAATATATTTAGGGGGAATGGCTCTAACTTCATATTACAATTTGCACTTTATAGTAACTTGAAGATTCAATAAACTTAAATACCTAAGGCCATCACGCTAAGTCTATCTTTTCTGTTAACTTTTAAAATGTAGAACTATAAACGGTGTATATAATACTATATGCTTTTTATAAGACTGAATATGCATGAATGTAACTATTTAAAAAAAAACAGAAAATTTTCTCTTAAACAGAACTGAAGAGAGAATTCATAGCTATTGCTATGTTAAATAATAATTTTGTTGCTAATAATCCTGAAACTACATGCTATTACGTTGGATTTAAGTTAACCATTTAAACAACTGTAATCTTCTACCCTTAATTTTAGACCTTGTTATAGGAGTGTGACTTTAACCAAACATACATTTTTTTTCCCTAGGAAAGGAGGCCTCTAGCTTCCCTTGCTAGTTACATTTCACCTGCTTCAATAGTTTTCAGATTATGTTGCATTGGGTGGGAAACTCTTGAAAGCTAATATATTGTTACCACTTGAACGAATACATTTGCTCACACCCTAGTTACTGCAACTACTTGGGCCAGAATTTATTTTGGGGAAGAAGAAGAAGAAGAAAAAAAAAACCCACAACTGGGAGACAGAATTTACTTTTTAATTCTCTGCTTCTATTTCACCTGAGGGAGGGCAAAGAAGTGTGTCATCACTTGCCTGGCTCGCCTCACTAAATTACTTCTCCTTTCAATGAAACTCTAAACACGTTCTTATTATATGATCATCATCATCGTTATTGATCCTTGGTTGTTGTTTTGAGACACCAATGGGAGGAAACTGCCACAGCCTTGCCCAATTTTTTTTTTTTATCCTCACCAGCTGTTTAAAATGCAAAAAAAAAAAAAAAAAAAAAAAAAAAAAAAAAAAAAAAAAAAAAAAGACAGTCAGCTAGTTTTCTGCTGCCATCCGCGCGCGCACACATCCCCGCTCCGCCCAGGCTTTCTGCGGGCGCCGCGGCTCCGAGGCGCTCACACGCCGCCAGGCTCCCCGCGCCTGCCTCCCGGCTGGCCGGCCGCGGGTCGCTCCTCCTCCACGTCTCACTTCCTTCTCCCAGGCCAGGCGCTGAAGTACCTACCCTGAGTGGGGGGTGGGGGGTGGGGGGGACACATTCCAGCAATAACAACCCGACTTCCCCAACTCACCAGCTCTCCAAGTTTCCCGTGCGCAAGGGCTGTTGTCGGGTTTCAGAGGCTTCCTTCCCCTTCCCGCAGCCCTGGAGCTCCGGGCTTCCACGGCCGCAGGGACGCGGGATCTGCTCTACAGGGCGACGACCATCGTGCAGACAGCTCCTGCTCCTTCCAACCTGTGGCTCAGGCTCGGTCCCCAGCCCCTGCCCGTCTGTCTGGACGGCGAGCGGCAGGGCTTGAGCACCACCCCTGGGTCCGCACAGCTGCCTGGATCGGGGAGGTTTGTGTGAGAAGAAGGCGTGTCTCCCACTCCTAACGCGGATGTGCAGAGCACACCTCTGGCCAATCTCGGCTGTGACTCAAAGGCGCTTGGCTCCCGGTGAAATTCTCCTTGTGGAGCCTCAAGCCCTAGCAGCGGCTCATTTTTATTCCTTATTTCCCCGGGTTTTCTTTTGATATATATATATATATATATATATATATATATATATATATATATATATATATATTCTTGAGAGAGCTCAGGGCACTGTGAGAACTGCTCCCCACGCCTTGCATTCTCTCCAGGGGGAATGTCTCATTAACTATAGAGAGCGAGGAATTGCCAGAGAAGAACAGAGAGAGGCCCAGGAAATGGAAGGGCAGCTCAAAATTCGTGTTTTAAGTGAGGATCTGTAGGCATTCATACATTCATCAGTATGCACAGGCTAAGTTTTGCCTCCTAGTCACTTCAGAGACCAGTAGGTTAGTAAATAGAGATCAAACAGAATCAGGAGGGCACACAGTCACTGCACAAAGACGAGTACTAAGAACCTACTGTATGGCTCACCCCATCCTAGACACTTTGAATTCACCCACAATAGAGATCCTGGCTGGTTCTCTTGAGCTCATGGTTCAGACCAGCGGTTCTCAAAATGTGAGTCGAAACCCCTTTGGGGGTTGAACGACCCTTTCACAGGGGTCGCCTAAGACCATCGGAAAATGCAGGTATTTACATCATGATGCATAACAGTAGCAAAATCTCATGGTTGGGGGTCACCACCACATGAGAAACTGTATGCAAGGGTCGCAGCCTTAGGAAGGTTGAGAACCACTGGTTCAGACAGACTCACATCCCTAGTTTACAGACTAATGTAGAGGTAGGAATCTCAGGTCATATACATCAAATAGCAGCTGTTTCTTCCTCTGTGAAGAAAATTTTAAAAGGTCCCAACCTGTTGCTTGCACTCATGTTGGTGAACAAGGAAATGAATGTTTAAATTTTAATTGTTTGACCCAGTTCTGACAGGAGGCCTTAGAAAATCAGCTAGGAAGTGTCTCCTGGGGAAATGCTGTGGGGGGTAGAGAGGATAAAGGATACCCCCAAACCAAAATGAAACACAAACAAACAATAGCAAAGAGGTGAAGAAGAGGAGCCTTGATCCCAAAAGAATTTGTCTATTCTATAGGAAAATATGGAAGAAGTTCTACTTTCTGTGTCTCAATGGTCCCATCTTGAAAATGAGGAATAATAAAAAACCTTCATAGGGTTGTGAGTTCAGGTCAGTAGAACAATGTGGCACAGAGAATGCTATCATGTATGTGTTGGCTGAGTTTATTATTTTGGTGGCATTTATCTACTTCATTCTCCCAAAGTAAGGTCCAATTCATATAAATTATTCTGTTCTACCAGGAGAAAGTATAGGAGGTTCAAGCTATAGATTTTCAAAATTTGTATGCTGGGAATCTATATTTGTGGTAAATCTATTTTGCACATATCTAACTATATAATATCTAACTATATAACAAGTGTGTGTCCACACTTGTTCTAGGGCCTGGAAAGAGATAAAAGACTAAACATAACAAGCTTGAATTTATTGCACTGTACATAGCACATTAATCTACACACACACACACACACACACACACACACACACACACACACATATGGCTAAAATACTAAGTGTCCCTCCCTCCCCCTCCCTCCATTCAACCATCGTTATGGCACGTACTGACCACAAGGGGTCAGATGCTCAATGCAGGAGCTGCTGAGCTACAGTGACTTGGCAGCAGTGGTTCCTAGGTGACACATCCTGAAACCAGAGAGAAGGGAGCAGGATTCCTCTCATGGTCATCCACCTTCAGCCATGGATTATGTTGTTGCTGGGGCACTGTAGGCCCTGAATCTGGTTTACTGCACACTTGCATTTGCGTTCACACTCTGTACAACAGCAACTTTGCTGAGTGCCCTCCCACACTCTGAGACCCCTTGGGAGATGTGAGAGAGCTGATTTCAGCACTATCCCCACAGGCCAGGCACAGGAACCCCACCTGCCAGAGGAGCCCCACTCACTCTACAGAGGCCTTTCAAGCCACAGCATCACCCCAGAGGCAGCTGGCCGGGGAGGGACCACTGGATATTGGCTCCAAGGCATGTCCAGCCTGTATCACCCAGTCCTGGCCACCTCCTAATTAATTTCCTTTCAATGTGCACAAATCCATGCACTGGGTCACTAGTTTAAACTAATTATCTGTGTTATACAATGATAATCTTCACCTATTGCATAGGTTAACTCACATGAATCTGAATGGCTGTTTTTTCCTGAATGCAATAGAGTTTATAAGGCTCTTGCCCATAGATCATCTCATTTGACTTTCATGACATTGCTTTGAAATAGGCAAATAAATCTACCATTTATATTGTTCCCATTTTAAGAATGAAGAAATTGAGGTTGAGAAAGTCCCAACAAAATCACAAAGGTTCCTAAATGTAGAACTCAGGTCTACTGATCCTGAAGGCAGTGGTCACTATACAGTGCTGCCTCCCTGCTTAGCTAGGAAAAGTCCTTGCTGTGAAAAGTCTAACACATTTAGGGCCTGCTCTTCTGGTCACCCTCCCTTACAAGTGTGTCAGCTGCCAGGTAGGGTCAACACTTGCAGGGACAGCCCTCTTGCAGTCACTTGCCCTGTAAGTCCTGTCTTTCGGGTTCTGAGGCTCAGAGGCACTAGTGTTGCAGAGTGATGCTGCTCAGCTACTTAGAGTGTTGACCTTCCCTTCCTTCCCTCTGGAAATGGTGCTGAGGAGGCGAGGGTGGTGGGAGACCATGAGAGGAAGGATGCTTGGTCTCCAGGAAGACCCCTCTGAACAGAGGTAAAAGACCAGAGCAGAGTAAAAGAACCTGGAAAACCAGTGAAACAGGTGACAGCATCTTGTGACATAATACAAAATAAATGTCTTCTTGTCCCTGGAGTTGATGTAGCACAAATTAAGTAGACATAATTTCTGTCAGTAGGTTTATCTATCATCCAATAAACAGAGCACTGAGGTAAACGTATAAATTTTCACGGAGGTTTCTACTGAAAAATGGCAAATTGATCACGTTTCAGCTCCCCATCCCCTAACTCCTCTAACACAAGAATAAATGAATGTTGTAAAAGTCAGTAAATCATAAAGGCAAATAAAAGGGAGAGGAGAAATCAAAAGACAATAACTGCAATAGATGGTTGGAAGAGCCTAAGTAAGATGGAGTTTTGGACTAATTCACGGCATGCCTATAGGAGGGGTTATGGATAAGAAGCAAGACAATTGACTTAACTGCTTTTCATCCTTCAAAATATTCTTAAAAATTGCCATGTTGTCTACCTACTTGAACCACAAGTAATGAGATGAGAGGTTCCTAACTCACCCTTTATCTGGGATTGCAGAAAAGGCTTTGTTAGGTAGTCATGCACGGGTTTGCCTCCACCTTCAGATGATTTTCAGTTCATATGAAGACTGTCTAATCACAAATAAAATCAACCCTTCCCCCATTTGAAGAAAACCCACATCATGACTAACAGTCACAAGATTGGACTTCCAGGTCATGCTAGTTTTAGTAACTACTTTTAAAGATGTTACTTCAAGAAATTTATAGGTTTAAGTTAATTTATACTAGAAAATTGCTTTAAATGAGTAATACATCCAGACATATTCTAGGCACCAAAGTGGACTTGTTCACATAATTATATGTAGGGCATCTACTCTATGATGAGGTCTTAACCTACCCCTGCTAACTTCATTTTGCCTCAGTTTCCTAGGATGTGAAATAAACACACACTGTGGCCTTGCCTGGAAATGATTGTAACTCATTCTAATTCTTTCTATGTTAAAGGAACATTCTATGGGAAAGAATCAAATGGTTTCATGAGTAATTTTTATATATAGCTTTTATCTAGCCCAACTTTCAAAGAAGTCACAGTAGTGGGTAAGCCATTATTTTGTTTATAAGTAGTGTTAAGCCCCTTTATAAGTAACAACAAAACTACTATAATTATGGACATAATTATAATTATAAAGTTGTTCAATCAGTTTATCAGATTGATTAAGTATAAATAAATTTATATTAAAAATTAAGCAGAGAGGAAAGAATATAATGAAATATATATGCATAAACATCATCATAGCAACACATATAACTGTGTGAACATATGTATAGTCATATATTGATATTTATACATTACATATATACATATATTTACTCAATGTTAGCTTTACAGTGACCTGCAAAATAAAAATCTCATTTGTAACTACCATTTAAATGTAAATGAATATATGGCGATTCCTTCATTTTCCCAAAACATGTCACTAAATAACAGTGTTCTTATTCACAACTTTTGTTACATTTCAACTGCAAACACTTCAAAGTGTCATTCACACAACTGAGGAATAATTTTGTACATTTCTTTGCCTGCCTTTTAACCAATTTTCCAGGTCATTTTTTCCAAGCATTCAAACTAACATTAATTTCAGTCAAATATTTCTCCCCCAAATATTTTTTATTCAAATTATTAATGTTCCATGATAGGATATCCATAATGACACCACTATAAAGCCAATATCCATATTTCCAAGAAATAAGGCTGCCTTGGGAAATAATCTTACATTATAATTACATGAAATATGATCTAATTTATTTTATCAATATGTTAAAAATTTATAAGCCCACATGAATTTTTATTATATTTCTAGTATGTATTTAAATATTTTTCTTCCAAAATGACCTGAAAATCCTGAGTACTATAACCATACAGTGCCTCCTAAATATGCATTAATGCCATAACCACTAAGTAGGTTTCTGTCCTGTGGAATTTTTAGCTACAATTCTCATTACTGCCATAGATTCAGTGAAGCACAGAAAAATCCCCACACATTTTGTATAAAATATATGCTTTTCTTGAAACTACTCAACCTATTTTATATACATTATAAGCAACTTATTTTTATAGTTATAAAAATAAGAGAGAGAAGGTGTTTTAAAAGAATATGTGATCAGAGTGAAGATACCACAATAAGAACACATTTCCTTGAATTTATCCAGCTGTGAAATGTGGTAAATAATAGTCATCTTTTTTGTATTAAGCATTCAAAACCCTTCCCTGTGTGTGGGTCTCCTCTAATGCATTTCCTAAACATTTTAGAAAAGCAATAATGCTTAAGGACAATAGCAGGGAAAAGTTGCAGCAGAAACTTTGAAGTTAGCAAGGATAAAGATGGTAAAGCCTTCTCAGAGTGGAGGAAAGTTCCTGAATAGGCACACAGAGGAGAGTGACTGATTTACTGGAGGCTTGAGATACTCTGAAAAGTATTGAGTGGGAATAAAGCTGAAATATAAGGACTGAGGGACCATCTCTATGTAGAATACCTCTTCTCCTACCCAAAGTTTAAGAAAGAAAACCATCAACAAATTGAAAAGATAACCCACTGAATGAGAGAATATATTCACCCATGATACATCTGATAAGGGGTTAATTTCCAAAATGTATAAATAATTTATACAACTCAACACCAAGGACATAAACAATCCAATTTAAAAATGGGAAAAGGACCTGAATAGACACTTCTCCAAATAGGACAAACAGATCACCAATAGACATATAAAAAGATGCTCAATGTCAGAGAAATGAAAATTAAAACCACAATGAGAGATCACCTCATGCCTGTCAGAATGGCTATCATCAATAAATCAACAAGCAAGTCTTGGCAAGGATGTGGAAAAAAGGGAACCCTCATGCACTGTTGGTGGGAATGCAGACTGGTGCAGCCATTGTGGAAAACAGTATGGAGTTTCCTCAAAAAGTTAAAAATGGAACTGCTCAGTGATTCCATTTCTGGGAATTTATACAAAGAAACTCAAAATACTAATTCAAAAGAATAAATTCACCCCTATGTTTATTGCAGTGTTATTTACAATAGCCAAGATTTGGAAGGACCTCAAGTGCCAACCAGTAAATGAGTGGATAAAAAAGCTGAGGTACATTTTTATGATGGAGTACTACTTGGCCATCAAAAAGAAGGAAATCTTATCTTTCGCAACAGCTAGTAAGAGAAAGACAAGTAGCATATGATTTCACTTTTATATAGAATCTAATGAAAAAAAAACAAACTAACAAAATAGAAACAGACTCATAGATACAGAGAACAGACTAACAGCTGTCAGAGGGTGTTTGTAGAACTGGGTGAAAAGAGTGAAGGAATTAAGAAGAAAAAAGGCAGACAAACAGATAATAGTATGGTGGTTGCCAGAGGGAAAGAAGGGTGGAGGCAGGTAGAAAAGGGTAAATGGGGGATAAATGGTGGTGGAATGAGACTTGATTTTGGGTGATGAGTGCATGATACAGTATGCAGATGATGTGTTATAGATTCGTACACTTGAAAACTGTATGGATTTTATTAACCAACAAGAGGCCCAGTGCATGACATTTGTGCACTGGGTGTGTGGAGGGGGATGTCCCTCAACCCAGCCTGTGCCCTCTTGTAGTCCAGGACCCCTCAGAGAATGTTCTTAGCACTGGTGCGGAGATGGGAGAGGCTCCAATCACCACCACTGCTCTTGCCAGCTGTGAGCCTGGCTTCTGGCTGTGGGGCGCTCCACCTGTGAGACACACTCACCATCAGGGGGCAGCTCCTGTCCCCTGGTGGTCAGTGCACATCATAGAGACCAGTCATTCTGCTGTTCAGTCGATTTGCTTATTAGGGTTTTATTATATAGGATGTCACCCTAATAAATTCAATAAAAAATAAGTTTTGGAAAGGATAAGTTGATTTAGTTTGGCCAGTAAAGGAATACATAATCAATTTTAAATATTTTTTAAAGCCTGTTAACCAGTTTATTGGCTTTGTTTGAACAGGTTGACACATGGCCCCAGAATGCTGGGCCAGTATGTGAGGGCCAGCTGCCCTGAAGAGTTGCCTAGGCTATTTGTGAATAAGAAACAAACTGCTCAGCTATGGGTATTTTTATTGCCACAGCATTTCTGAGCTTATTCAAATGAGTGCAAAGCATGTATGGTATCATAATTAGTAAATAATGAACAACATTTAAATATTTATAATTGCATAATATTTAGACAACTTTTTTTGTTCTTACAGGATTTCTTACTTTTATTATGATGGAAACTCCTCTGGCTTTTGGTTATTATTTTAACCAATGTTAAGCATGTAATTAGTGCAAAATTAACTCCTACATTTAAAGATAGAAATAGACTTGAGCCAAGAGTGAGACAGAAAAGACCAAGCACCATATATTCCTGTGTTCAGAGACAGGTAACAGCCTCTGTGGTGACGGAGGAATAAGGCAACTTTTAAGGTCTCATTTCTTTTCTGAACTCTTCCTTCCCTCCCACCTTGCACAGATGTGAGTGGTGCTTACGTGCATGGAGGTATCCCATTTTCAGAACTCACCTGTGAGTGCAAGTTAATCAGATGAAGGGCTTGGTAAACTTGATCATTTTCCCAATGACTGTTTAAAAACAAAACTATTAAAACATCACTAGTAAGACATTATAGGTGGTACTTAAAGCCCACAAGATATCATTACTAATATAGTCCACAATTAATATAACAATCTATAATAATAAAAGCATAAAATGATTTTCAGACCAGACATCCTTCCAGATGACCTTCTGAATGGAGCCGGGACTGCAAGGGAAGCCCAGGTCCCAGGTGCCAGGGGGAAGCTGGTGCCAGCAGCTGGGGAAAGAAAGGCCTACTCTTGCATGAACTTCATGCATCAGGCCTCTAGCGTAATATAATAATGGGTTTGTTTCCATAACTGGTGAATGATATTCATATTGATAGAGTTAAGAAATTAACTGGTTTTACCAGAAGCTGAGGACTCAGAAGGGTGGGAAAATGGTTATGATCACCCTGGTGAAGCTCCAAGTTCCTAAGGAGGTTAGGTTATGTTCTCAGGGTAAAAAGGTAAGAATGGCTACAAAGCCTGCCCACCTCTTCTGCCTGTTGCTGACTCCTACAAGAAAAGTTTAAACCTCAAGAAAAGACGTAGCCTCAACATCAGTGCCCATAAAAACATTCAGAGACATTTTTCCTTAATACTTTTGTTCAGAGCATTCAGAGACTTTTCATTTTCAGAAACGCTGCACATAATAGGTGCTTTCTCAGCAAGAAAAGTTACTAGTAAATTAAAACTAAATGCCAGTTAATTGAATTAAACCTCAAAGAGTGGTCCAGCATTTCTGAATGAGCTTTGTATTCACCTTCTGGTAAATTCACTTTGCTTAAACCTAACTTATGTTTGCTTTTAAGAGATTTAGAATGTTTGTTTCTGATGTTGAGCAGGTTGCTATTGCTATAATCCTTTAAATTTTTTATTTTATTTTGGCTAGTTTAAACATGGTATTAATGCCACATGTTCTTATCCACTGAACCATCCCAGCTTGATACTAACTAACAAAACATCCTGAAAGCTTATCTAACTACGCTATTTATATCTAAAATATGTTGTAAAATTGTATATATATAGTCCTCAGATATGTATTTGTTTCATATAAGTTATCCTTTAGATAAATTTGAAATTTTGAAGTTTTGCATTAATATATTGAGGCATTACATTTTAACAATGGTTACTCCTATTTGTTCCTTTCAACATTCATTCCCATTTCAATTCATATTTGGGCTAAAATCCAAGAGTATCCAAATGTAGTACATGGGTGTGGCTGTGTGTCACCCACCTTTTAGTGTAATAATTTCTATCTGCAAATACTGTGTGTTAGTATTAGCAGTCATAAAAATCCATCATTAAAGAACCAGAAATTTTTTAAATAAAAAAAAAAAGTATTTCTAAGGCTTTTAATTACATAGAACGTCTGTTCTCTATGAGATCAAAGAGTGGGTATTTTTTTTTTACTAATTTATTAAGTAAGCAATTTTTTTTAATTAAATCTTTATTATTCAGATTATTACATTTGTTTCTCTTTTTTTCCCCTCCATAGTACCCCTCCACCCAGCTCCCACCCTCCCTCTGCCCTTAGCTCCCTCCCATTGACCTCATCCATAGGTGTATGATTTTTGTCCAGTCTCTCCCTGTATACCCTTCACCCCTTTCCCCCTAAGAATTAACAGTCC
>PVJN01044229.1:0-17419 GCA_004026805.1 Lasiurus borealis | reverse complement strand
ATGGGAAGATATGTATACATGTAACACATTAATAAAAAAAAGAAAATAAAAAGAAAATAAAAGGAAAAAAAAGAATACAAAACAGGTGAAGGATCAAGAGGTACAAACTTCTGGGGGTGGGAGGGTGGGGCAGAGATAAGAGATCAACCGAAGGACTTGGATGCATGCATATAAACATAACCAATGGGTGCAAGACACTGGGGGGAGGGCATGTATGGGAGTGGGGTGGGGGGTAATGGGGCACATGGACACAAATGTAATACCTTAATCAATAAAAAAAATCTAAAAATAAATAAATAGTTTTTTAAAAAAGAGTACAAACTTTCAGATCTGAAATAAGTCATGGGGTGCCATGTATGGTGTAGGGAATATGGCAATAAAATATACTATGGTGACAGGTGGTAACTAAACTTTCTGTGGTTATCATTTCCCAATGTCAGGTGTACTGTGTTGTGCACCTGAAGTGAATATAATATGTCAGTTATGGTTCAACACCAACAACAAACTGTCATGGAAGGGCTCTGACAGCCCCACCAACATGAAGGGAGCCTGCACCAGGGCACGGACACGAGGGGACAGGCACACACCTCAAGGGACCGCTGTGGTGGTGGGAACACAACACCTGTGAAGGTCCCTTTGCTCTCTCAGATGAGGGGAGTGCTCTGAATTACCAAGCATTCTTCCCGATCAGCTGCAGCCTTTTCTCTGGTCTGGACACACAAATCCTCCAGCACAGCAGTTCTCAACCTGTGGGTCACGACCCCTTTGGGAGTCGAACGACCCTTTCACAGGGGTCGCCTAAGACCATCGGAAAACGCAGATATTTACATCACGATGCATAACAGTAGCAACATTTCATGGTTGGGGGTCACCACCACGTGAGGAACTGTATGCAAGGGTCTCGGCCTGAGGAAGGTTGAGGACCGCTGTTCTAGCAGCAGAGAAAGAAAACAGGTCCTCAGCTCGAGCTTAAGAAACTCAGAGCTGGCCTTAGGCTGGGGTGACACAGGTGGCTGGTGGAATGCTAAGCGAGTTATCTGACCGGAAATGATACCAATTAGATTTTTACAAACTTTTATCTCTCTCCTTCCTTCCTCCCTGTCTCCCTCCCTTCCTGTCTCCCTCCCTCCCTCCCTTCCTTCCTTCCTTCCTTCCTTCCTTCCTTCCTTCCTTCCTTCCTCTCTCCCTTCCTTCCTTCCTTTTTAAAGAGATTCTAGGTGGGAAAGAGATAGGATTTGGATTGTTTGGAAATATTCTTCTATCTTTGGAATAAAACCTGTACAAATACAATAGCCACTAGTTGCATGTAGCTATTTAAATTTAAACTAATAACAATGGAATAGAATTAAGCATTCGGCTCCTCCGCCACACCAGTCAGATTCCAAGCGCTCAAGAGCCACACTGGCGGTGGCTGTCCCAGAGGCAGAAGGTCCTGTAAGTGGCTGCCTAGTTTCTCGCGTTCCTTTGCAAATATTACGTAGTTACTTTATCTGTTTGTGTCTCCCTACCTCTCTAAACCTCGTCCTTACAAAATGAGGCTGGAAGGTTTCCTTCAGAGAAATGCTAGAACATGTAATGAGGCACTAATTGTATGGGAAGCATACATCCCAGTTCCTGGCACTTGATAACGCTTAATCAATGGCTTTTCAACTTGTCCACTCTGCCTGGAGCCAAACACATTTGTGTTTCTAAAGCGCCTGCGACCTGCAAAGCCTCTGGAAACAGTTTCTGGGCGAATGAGACTCTTTTTTCTGGGAACAAGTCACCCATCCTGGGTGAGAAGAGCCATTCTCAGAGTCACCAGGAAAGGAAGACTCTTTTCTGCAACCCTGCTTTGTAGCTGAATGAGAAAGAAATGAAAATCTCCTTTGAGGAGCAACATTTCTCTCCCTAATTCGATGTTCTAAGGTGTCCAATGAGATGGAAAATCCCGCAGAGGTGTTTATACTGCAGGAGTCAGCACAGCCCTGGGCCCAGACCGGCAACCCGGCTCCTTTAATGGGAACGGTGTATGCAGCATACAGTGGGGCTAATTACTCTCGGCTGCAGCTGCCAACTCGATTTAGCCAACCCCCTGCCTGCGAGGGACCGCTCATCCCCGGGGGAATGGGCCCGAATTCATTTGAACGAATTCATTTGAAGGGCTTGGACCTACCTGCGTTTCCGGTGCCACGGGCCCTTTGAGGTCTTTGGTAATTTGCATTCCTCAGGCGAGTGGAATGTAAATTCCTCAGGTACATTTCATCCCGGTGGAGCACCGAGCTGAGGAGATGCGTGCTCTTATCTCATGGCTCAGGATTTCTGCTCTGGAATCATTAGCGGAGGCTCCCACAGGCAGGTGAGGTAAAGCGTTTGGCTCCCCTTCACGAGGCGCCTTCGCAGATAACCTCAGCTGCACTTCATGGTGTTCTTTTTTTTAATTGATTTCTTACAGAGAGGAAGGGAGAGGGATAGAGAGTTAGAAACATCAATGAGAGAGAGACATCGATCAGCCGCTTCCTGCAAGCCCCCTACTGGGGATGTGCCCTAAACCAGGAAACATGCCCTTGACCGGAATTGAACCCGGGACCTTTCAGTCCGCAGGCTTACACTCTATCCATGGAGCCAAACCGGTTTTGGCACTTCACAGTATTCTTGAGGCGGGAAAGGGTAAACAGGGGACAGCAGGAAGTCACGGGAAGGATTCTGGGGCTGGGCTGCAAGGGAAAGAGTGTGCAAACACAACCAGGCACCTCATAAAGGCCTCGTGGAGCGAGGGCACAGAGCCCGGTGGTCCACAGGCATAACCCACTGCACCTAGGCCACAAGCCCGGACGGCAGGTTACTTTACCGAAAACCGAAAACCGGAGCAATGTTAACACCATGGTATCTGTGTGTCTGAATTTATCTAAATAAGAGAGAGGCAGGGAAGGGAAGGGAGCGTGTGCCTCCGCACAGGGCAGGGGGGCCAGGCTTCTGGGCTCCCCTCCAGCCTAATCTCCCCCTTGCTCCCCCAACTCAGGGCCCAGCCGAGGGTGAGGGCAAATGCTCAGTGTGCCGAACATCATCCTCTCTCTAAACCACCAGCCCTGGCGGTACATTCAATACCAGCAGAGGGTCCAGACTTTATGCGACGACAGTTCAGGAAATGGCCAATTGCCATATATACGGTGATGCCGCCAAGAGTAAGATGGAGCTGAAATATCTACCGCCTCGTGGTGTCACAGCTGTCACAGGTCTGCGTGATTACAGGTGAGCTACAGTGATGCTACGGGCTGGATAGCCTGGGACACGCGCCTGGGCCATGAGCTTCCCACGGACCTCTCCCCTTGTAAACCCATGTGACAATCCCCCCACCCTGGGGTCCTTATCGACATTGCAAGGTGCTCTTCAGCGAGAATGATTGATCAGGTGACTTTAAAGCAGCGGTTCTCAACCTTTGGGTTGAGACCCCTTTGGGGGTCGAACGACCCTTTCACAGGGGTCGCCTAAGACCATCGGAAAATGCAGATATTTACATCACGATGCATCACAGTAGCAAAATTTCATGGTTGGGGGTCACCACCACATGAAGAACTGTATGCAAGGGTCACGGCCTTAGGAAGGTTGAGAACCACTGCTTTAAAGAAAACAAGTTGAGCCAAGACCGGTTTGGCTCAGTGGGTAGAGCGTCGGCCTGTGGACTGAGGAGTCCCGGGTTCGATTCCGGTCAGGGGCATGTATCTTGGTTGTGGGTACATCTCCAGTGGGGGGCGTGCAGGAGGCGGCTGATCGATGTCTCTCTCATCAATGTTTGACTTTCTATCCCTCTCGCTCTCTGTAAAAAGTCAATAAAATATATTAAAAAAGAAAAAGAAAACAAGTTGATTACTTACAGGCCCTGGAGCTTACAAGGCACCCCAGTGGGCACAGTGAGGTGAGAGTGGAGGGAGGGAGCCTGGGGTCCTGCTTTAATGGGAGTCAGGGCTGGCGGGGAGGGGCTCACTCTTTACAGGTGAATTTAAAACACAAGATGAAGAATTTAGAGCACAGCCCTAGCCGCTGTCTCAGTGGATAGAGCCGTGGTTGGCAAATGGTGGCTCGCCAGCCATATGCGGCTTTTTGGCGCCTTGATTGTGGCTCCTCCACAACATACCACGGCCTGAGTGAGTCTATGTTGAAGAAGTGGCGTTAGAAGAAGTTTATGTTTAAAACATTGGACTCTCCCAAGAAATTTCAATCATTGTACTGTTGATATTTGGCTCTGTTGACTAATGAGTTTGCCCATCACTGGGATCGAGCATTGGCCTATGGGTGCAAGGGTCCCCGGTTCGATTCCCGTCAAGGGATATATCCCTGGGTTGTGGGCTCGATCCCCAGGAGGAGGGGTGCAGGAGGCGGCCCATCAATGATTCTCTCTCATCCTTGATGATTTTAGCTCTCCCTCTCCCTTCCTCTGAAATCAATAGATACATATATTTTTTAAAAAGTTAAGAAAAAAATAAAGCACAGGGAAGAGAAAAAAGCAAGTAGCCCAAACAGTCAGTTATCAATCAAGGTCTTTAAAACAAGGAGCCTGGGAGGGGGAGGGGCGGGCGCTTGGTTGAGCGCGGAGGATGGCAGTGTGTGCCTTCCAGGTAGGCTTCCTCGAAGCGGCTGCTTTGGACATCAAAGCCTGCATCCCTTGCAGACACAAAAGCCACTGTCAGGGCGCCATTTGTCACGTGTGTGTGGAGATGCTGGTGGAAACGGACCTTCTGCGCTGCCTGTGTGGGTACAGTTACAGTGGACTGCAGCATCCCCTTTGTGGAAGGGGCGCTGAGACATTTGCACCTCAAAGTCGCCTCAGGACACGTTTCTCAGCACGTATCCTGGTCACCAAGAGGCGCATGACTTTAAATGTCCCCCTGGATCCCGTGGAGCTGCGTGAGACGGCAAGGTCTGGTGGCCTGCCTGCAGCCCCCTCCCGGCTAACGGTTCTGTGCTGCAAAGGAGAGTCCTGTCCTAGTGTCTCGCAGGGAGGCCTGCGTGGAGTCTTCATCTACCTGAAACCATCCACTCCGTTTGCAAACAGAACTCTGAGTTCTTTCAATCACTGACCTGAAACAAAACTTTGGCCTCCTGTTTATCTTGCCTTCATTTCTCCTTCAGCCTCTCAGTCATGGAATGACAAATGATTTAATTACTTTATTTTTTAACTAATGTGTTATTTTGCTGTGGATCTTCATTTCCCTAGAATTCTTTTTATATGTTTTTATTTATTTCAGAGAGGAAGGGAGAGGGAGATAGAAACATCAATGATGAGTCATTGACCGGTTGCTTCCTGCATGACCCCGGCTGGGGAGAGAGCCCGCAGCCTGGGCGTGCACCTTCTGATTCATAGGTCGCTGCGCACACTGGCTGGGCTTCCCTAGAGTTCTTGATTCTGATGCCGAGGCCCTGTGGGTTGGCTTTTTATTTATTTATTATTCATTTTTTATTGATTTCAGAGAGGAAGGGAGAGGGGGAAACAGATATATCAATGATGAAAAAGAATCACTGATTGGCTGCCTCTTGCAGGCCCCTACTGGGGATCAAGCCTGCAACCCAGACATGTGCCCTTGACCAGAATCAAAGCTGGGACCCTTTGGTCCACAGACACTCTATCCACTGAACCAAACCAGCTAGGGCTGGACTGGCTTTTACTATGAGATATTTGCTTCCTAATTAGGAAAAGGTTAGTAAACAGGAAATGAATCTCAGCTCCTTCTTCCAGCTCTGGGTGTCATTTTTTAAAAAATTCACTTTATCTATTTTAGGGACATAAAGAGGAACATTGACGCTGATTGGTTGCCTCCTGCACGTGAGCCATCCAGGGATCAAATCCACAACCTGGGCTGCCCTGACGGGGAACTGCCCCGCCCCCTTTTTGGTGGAAGGGGCAAAGCTCTAATGGAGCCACACCGGCCAGCGCGGCTCTGGGTTCCTCAATCGTCACCACTTTGCTAAGCCATATCCTCTCCTTAGGCCAGAGATGCCTATGCTTCGTGGGTGCCTGTGAGGCTGCATTTTCTTGGAACTTTCCAGGTAATTTCACCTACAGACTGGTAGTAGGCAGGACACTTTAACAATGACCTTGAGTTTTGTTAAGATCTGAGCTACTCCTCCCAGCACATAGAATCCTGTCCTGATGTTCATCAGGTGGCATTATTACTTTTTCATGCCTGGGAGGGCAGATTTTAACTCTGAGAAGGCAGGGCCCCGTCAGTCTTGCTCACAGCTGTATCTTCAGTGTTGAGCAGAGTGGCAGGCGGGTAGTGGGTGTGGACTAACTGCTTTGCGGGAGTGAACTGGCGGTGCCACCAACGCCATGTAAACACCTGGGTGCCCACGAGGTTACCGCCTCTTCCTGTAACCTCACGCAGCCTGTTGGAAACTCCACTTCATGACTGAAGTATCAGGTGTTTCGGGCCTAAGAGACTTTGATGTTACACAGTCCCCTGGACACCAGGTCTGGAGGCAGAGGCCAATGTAAAAAGCCTTCAGTCCGGGTGTGTCTTTTGCAAAACTTACCATGAAGTTGGCTTTCCCCCCTTTTCTATGCCCAACGTGACTACTTGTCAAACCTCTCCTAAGATCACTGTCACATGGTGTCTGGGAAATCCCACAGGTTAAAAATTCCACCTCAAAGAAACTCAAAAGTAAAGAATCGGTATCCAGTGCCTCTCTATCCGGGTATCTATGCACCTTTGCTAGTTTAAAATTTTAAACTCCCATGTGGCTTGGCAATGTCCAGGCTCTTTGATCTCAAGATGGGCAGCGATGAGCCAAAGTGAGGGTTTCAGACAGGCCAAACAACAAGCGGATGCAAGCAATCCCAGTTAGCAAATAACCGATTTATTAGGTGCCTACGAGTACAAACACTGACAGCGGCTGCAGGGGAGTACAGGACGCGCAGGAGGAGAGCCCTGCCCTCGGAGCCTTGCCGTCGCGGCCACCGGTCACGATGAGTGCGTGTGGCCATCCGGCTCCGGGTGACAGAGTTCTCGCTCCTGTTCCCATCCTTTGAAACCTCCTCTTGTCAAACGCGGAAGAAATCCTTGCACCAGGAGAGCCACACCGGGGGAGCGAGACCTTGGGTGGGGTGCGCCGATGACCTTGGCTTTGCTCAGGAGCATCTTTCGGTGGCTGTTGCGCTGGTTCTCGTAACTTCCTCGGCATCGTTTCCCGACGGCCTTTGGAGAGCCACCTCCACACTCCCTGAACCTTCCCCAGGGTTCCCCAGGGTGCTAGCGTGTGGCTCAGCTAGCAGTTTGGCGTGGGGATGATGCTCAGTCCCTGATTTTCCCATCAGCAACTCCATGCTCCCGCCGTGGCTGGTGCTAGAATGATTTGCCTTGCAGTCTGTGGTTTTCGGGGTGGGAGGGAGAGGAAGATGCATTGCAGAGGAGAGCAGGCCGGACTTTTCCCTTAAACATTTAATAGTGCACTTACGGATTACATTCTGTACAGATACAGAGCACATTATAAACCTCTTCTTTTATTCACTTTTTCTCTTAGACTGTATTCATGTAAGTGTATTTACATTAGGAGGAAAAAAAAAAAGCCTTGAGGTACAAAACCCAAAAGAATATCTGAGGTATAAATACAAGTATATTTTAAATAATAATCTTTATCATGCTTTAATCTATGTCTGAAAGCTCAGTGGACATGTGTACATGTGTCTTAATAGAATGGTATATACAACATACAATCTTACAAATCTGAAAGCCATTAAAATTGAATATACAAGTATATCTTCATGAAAAAACACTGATATCCAAAAAATACTCCAATTTTTAACACTCTTAATCTGTCCCCACCAATTCTTCAAAGAACCTTGGAAATAACACTGACAATGGTAACTAAATTATAACAAAATAAAAATCCTTCTTACAACGCTCATTCATACATTATTCACTTTGACCCACACTAAATAAATTCACTAATACTGTCTCTGAAGCCGACCTTTCCCATTACAGTAAAACCTGTATAAAGACCACCCTTCGAAAACTGTGCTGGTATCTTGCATTTTCCCTGTGATACCTTGTTTGCCATTACCATGAACATATATTCCAAGGACATCATTATAAAGGAAAAGAAAGTGTAGATAAAAAGCAAAGCAAAAACAAAACAAAACAAAAACAACAAGAAACAAACAAGAAAAAAAAGCCAGAAATCCTATTTTTTGTTAAGGGCAAATGAAATTAATAAACCTGTTCAGCTGTTAGTAACAACCTACCAACGACTTTTGCCATCAGGTCTAGAGAAAAACTGTGATTGGAACGGGAGATTCGAGTAAATTCACTACAATCACTTTTTCAGGTAAAGAAGTTGATGGAGGAGTCTGATTAATAACTCAAGGAAAAAAATAAAAAAAAAGGACAAGGGTAGATTGTCCGATCCCTCAAAATAGAAGAGTTCCCTTTTAAATTTCTGGATGGATCCAGGGGCAGTCAGATATTCCAGGTTAAACCGAACCTGATGCATCAATATCCTTCTTGGGGGCATCTCAGTGTGCCAGACACTGCGTCCCCACGTACACATCTGTGCCATTCAACCAGCAACAAGCAAACATACACACACGTCTCTGTGCAAACCTTTCTTTTGCTCATCTCAGTGAGAAAACCTGTCAAAGAGTACCAACTATTCCAGTGGATACACCAGCCCCTCAAACACGCTGCCAACAAAATGACATAAGGTACACATACACCAAGATCACAAGAGAATGAAGTATCTTCATTATCTTCTGTAATGTATTTATAGTTTTGCTTCTCAGAAGCAATTCGCATAAGGATACTCTTTTTTTTTGTTTTTTTGCAGTCTTATATATTCCAGTCAAGATCTATATAACACAGACCTTAAACCAACAGGAAGCAGCTTTGAAAAGGTATCAGATCACGACGGTCGATTCCTATGCTCCAACTTGCAGTTTTGTTTCAGGATGAGACGCGGAACCCATGCTTCCGGGGACGGGCGAGGGTCCCTGGGAACCAACGCCCGCCCGGCAGGTGGGAAGGTGGACACCGGCGCTGCCTCGGCCATCACCTGGACTTGGTGTCCTTGCTCTCGGCGTTCTGTTGACAGAAAGAGTCTCGGATCTTGACGACTTCGGCTGCACACAAATGTCCGAAAGACTTCGTGTACCACTCTGGCATGTGGCCCCTGGAACACGGGAAAAGCAGACCAATTATTCCAGCTGCAAAGCCCTGAGACCAGCCGAAGGGAGTTGCAAATATACTCCCACTTCCTGTGCAGCAACACGTGTCAGTACAGGTGGCTCTCCCTGTTCCAGGGCAATCTCCTGGCCCCTCTGTCGCACACTTGGAACTGTAAGTCTCTCAAGAAACTACAGAGTGAGAGAAACCAAGATGGCGGCACAAGTGAACACCTACGCTGCTGCCTCGCACAACAATTTCAAAACTACAACTAAAGGACAAAACGGACATCGTCCAGAACCACAGGAAGGCTGGCTGAGTGGAAATTCTACAACTAGAAGGGAAGAGAAAAAGCACAGAGACTCAGAGGAGCTGCAGGAGGCAGAGGTACTGAGACACTCTCAAGAGGAGAGGACTGGCAACTGAGTGCGTGGCTGGCTTTCTCAAGCGGGAGGGAGACAAAAGCTCCCGACTGCAATGAACTCCAGTTCTAGGTGAGACTCTGGGAACCCAGACTCATACTGGGTGAAACTGGACTGTCAGGAAAGAGAAAAGTAAATGGAGTCTCAGAGGAACTGCAGAAGGCAGAGGTACTGAGGTGCATGTGCAGAGAGGACAGACAACTGAGTATGCGGCGGGGTTTCTCAATTGGGAGGGAGACAAAAAGCTCCCGACTGCACTGAACTCCAGTTCTGGGCAAGACTCTGGGAACCCAGACTCATTCGGGGAGAAAATGGACTGTTTGGCAGGCAGCGGGTAGAACACTAAGACACAGAGGCGTATTAGGGCAGAGCTGATGGGAAACCAATGCTGTCTGCTCCACCTTAAGACTCCGCCCCATTCAAGCTGAACACACAGGTTTTTGCAAGTCTGCTCCCATAAGGGTGTCTCCAGCACAGAAGTTCTCCAAGCGTAGACACAGCTGATCCTCACAGCCAATTGGCCTGGAGGTCACTTCCTCCCAGTGATACCAGCAACAATCAAGACTTAACTACAACAAAACTGCGCACACAGTACACAAAGGGGTGCACCAAGAGTGTCCACCTCAGGTAACTGAGGAGGCTGAGCCAGTGGGCCTATAGGCCACCTAACACACAAAGCTACTCTATCAACTCAGGGAAGCAGCCAAAATGTGGGGACAAAGAAACAGATCACAAATGAAAGCAATGGAGGAAAGCAAACGACTGGTTATAGAGTTCAAAACCATGGTTATAAGGTTTTTCAAGAATTTCCTAGAAAAGGCTGATAAATTTAGTGAGACCCTGAAGGATATGAAATTAAGCATGCATTGACTGAAATAAAAAATATTATACAGAGACCTAACATCAGACTAGAGGGACTCAAGAATCAAGTCAAAGATTTGAAATACAAAGAAGCAAAGAACACTCAACCGGAAAAGCAAAAAGAAAAAAAAGAATCCAAAAATATGAAGATAGTGTAAGGAGCCTATGGGACAACTTCAAGCATACCAACAACAGAATTATGGGGGTGTCAGAAGAAGAGAGAGAGCAAGATACTGAAAACCTGTTGAAAGAAGTAGACTTACAAGTCCAGGAAGCGCACAGAACCCCAGACAACAGGAATCCAAAAAGGACCACACCAAGACACATCATAATTAAAATACCAAGAGCAAAAGACAAAGAGAATATTAAAAGCAGCAAGAGAAAAAGTTAGTTACCTATAAGGGAGTACCCAGATGACTGTCAGCTGATTTCTTAACAGAAACTATGCAGGCCAGATGGGTGTGGCAAGAAATATTCAAAGTGATGAATAGCAAGAACCTACAACCAAGATCACTCTACCCAGCAAAGCTATCATTCAGAATTGATGGGCAGATAAAGAGCTTCACAGACAAGAAAAAGCTAAAGGAGTTCATCACCACCAAACCAGTATTATATGAAATGATGAAAGGTACACTCTTTAAGAAGAGGAAGAAGAAGAAAAAGGTAAAGATAAAAATTATAAACAAATACATATCTATCAACAAGTGAATCTAAAAATCAAGTGAATAAAAAATCTGACAAACAGAATAAACTGGTGAATATAACAGAATCAGGGGCATAGAAAGGGAGTGGTCTGACAAGGAGTTTTATGTAACCTGAGAGCCACTGTGGGCGGAGTTTGCAGATGTTCATTTTTTGTCTGTGATGCTGCATTGCACTACTTTTCTGATACTCATACACACTGATCTATAGCAAAGAATATATAGGCCTGATTGATTACTAAAAGGGCATGTCACATGATCAGACACCTTTGAGTATAAAATGAGAAAACGCTGCTTGCTCGTCAAACTCACATTTCCTGAGGCTTTTAATTCCTGGCAGAACCACCGTATCCACATTACTTTAGTGCCCTATTTTCTAAAGGATCAAAAGCAGGCCATGGTACCCAAAGGCCACGAAACACGAACGTGTTACTTCAGCATCCCTCATCCTGGAGTAACCCAGTGCAAATGTACTCATTTAAGCCATTCTCTGCAGCAGGCAAAAGGCCCCCATCTTCCCCGTGACCCTCACCGTGTCAAAAAAAACACAGAACCAGCCGAAACCGGTTTGGCTCGGTAGATAGAGCGCCGGCCTGCGGACTGAAGGGTCCCAGGTTCGATTCTGGTCAAGGGCATGTACCTTGGTTGTGGGCACATCCACAGTAGGGGTGTGCAAAAGGCAGCTGATCCATGTTTCTCTCTCATCGATGTTTCTAACTCTCTATCCCTCTCCCTTGCTCTCTGTAAAAAAAAAAATCAATAAAATATATTAAAATAAAACACACAAAACAAAACCCAGAACCAGAACATACCGTAAGTCAGCTCTGCACATGTAGGTGAGTTTGGATTTCCCTGACCCGCAGGGCTCGATCAGATACCGGGACAGGAGCACATTGACCCTCACGCCCACTACAGGTGCCCGGTCGTGATCCACGGATGTGAGTAAAAGGGCACATGCCCCCTTGGGTAAGTTTGTCCTCCATGTCCTGTCGAGACAAAACCAGAGGGAAAAAAAATAAAACTTCCTGGAAGCCAGAGGGGGTCTCTTCCTCTCAGGGACACCGCAGGACAGGCTCCGGGTGCCGTTCGGTGTGACCCCCACCCTGCGTGACCAACACCCCGAGCCAGCGTGCAAGGACTCCTGAATGAGAGCTCTGTCCAGAGCCGCATCTCTGGTAGGTGGGTCCGCTCACACAGTCAGCTCTTTCAAAGAGAACCTGTCTGAAGTGTGACCGAAAACCATTGTTACATTTCACAGCTGCCTGAGAGCCAGAGCACCCGGATGAATGCCGCTCTGTTGGAAAAGTTCTGGATGAGTGATGTGACAGTTCCTGGAAGATTCCTGGAATTCCTCTTTCAATCGTGGCTCCAGAGAATTATGAATTAGATATACATCAGCCTCAAAACCCCCCTCCCCTCAAGAACCCCAATGTTATTTCCTGGCTGATGCCTCCCTCAGCTACTTCTAACAAGAACAGCTCTCTCTAGCCGAAACCGGTTTGGCTCAGTGGATAGAGCATCGGCCTGCGGACTGAAGGGTCCAGGGTTCGATTCCGGTCAAGGGCGTGTACCTTGGTGGCGGGCACATCTCCGGTGTGGGGTGTGCAGGAGGCGGCTAATCGATGTCACTCTCTCATCGATGTTTCTGACTCTCTGTCCCTCTCCCTTCCTCTCTGTAAAAATCAGTAAATTATACAAAAACAAAAGAAAAGAAAAGAAAAAAAAAAAAAAACAGCTCTCCCCAAAGGGGGAAGCACCTGCCACCAAGCGCATCCAATGGAGAGTGCCCCTCTTTCTGAGCTCAAGCCCAGGAGTCCAATCTTCGAGGAACTGTCACATCATTCGTCCAGAACTTTCCCAACAGAGCGGCATTCATCCGGGTGCTTTTGCTCTCAAAGCAGCTGTGAAATGTAACAATGGTTTTCGGTCACACTATTGGATGAGCACACTATTGGAATAAAAGTAGATCTATTTTTCATATTTGCCAAGGCTCAACAATTTTATGGAGCCATATGTTCTGTTGGGGGTAATTTTACCATTTTATTCAGTGACCCACGGGCTCATACGGACCACAGCCATCCATTTGGGCCCTGCGGGTGTGGCTCAGTAGTTGAGCATTGACCCATGAAGTAGGAGGTCAAGGTTCCATTCCCGGTCAGGGCACAACGCCTGGGTTGCAAGCTCAATCCTCAGTAAGGTGTGTGTAGGAGGCAGCCGATAGGTGATTCTCCCTCATCATTGATGTTTCTCTCTCTCTCTCTCCCTCCCCTTTCCTCTCTCTGAAATCAATGAAAAAACATTAAAAAAGAAATGATCGATTCAGAAGCTCTTACCGCAAAACGACGTAGTCCCGAGCAGGGTGGGGCGCCATACTGTTCTGGACATACTGGTAGATTTCAGTCTGACTGTCCAGGATTTCGATCACTTTGGAATCCAACAGGTCCACATCCCAGAGGTGCTGCTCTTTCAGAAGGCGCTTCAGGATTTCCTCGGGCGTCGCAGGGACTTCGATGGTCGACCTCCAAAGCCTCAGAGGGGGTCCTTCACTCACCTGAGGAGAGGACGCACCTTTCAGGGCTCAGACAATTCACACGCACCCAGACCTGGAAGGCACCGTGCTAAGCCCGGCACGCGGTCATCCGTTTGGAGGCTAATGACCATCTATGGCTTTAACAGGCTGCCATCGCTGAGAGTTAGCCGGAAGTGAACAGATCCGCTGGGGTCGCCTCAGGTTCAAACAGTCCCAGGTTCCCCTAGAGCAGTGGTTCTCAACCTTCCTAATGGCCACGTCCCTTGAATGCAGTTCCTCATGTTGTGGTGACCCCCAACCATAAAATTATTTTCATTGTGGAGATCACCGCAACATGAGGAACTGCATTCAAGGGACGTGGCATTAGGAAGGTTGAGAACCACTGCCCTAGAACCCGTATCAGGGTCAATGCCATCAAGCGGGATCTTTCATTTGCACCCCGAGTCTGCATGCCCGTCGGACTGCCCTCCCGGTTTCTTTCTTTTCACGGTGGTGGAGACAGTGTCAACAAATGCCTGCTAAGCCACCCACCATGTGCCCACCCTGGACTAATGACATGAGGGACATATGTAATACTTTCAACAATAAAGATTAAACAACAAAAGCAGTCCCAACAAGTCAAGTTCTCTCCTGACAGCTCTCTGCTCTTCCCAAGGCCAAGAGTGGCGTGGAGCGTGCAAGGGGCCTCTGGCCAAATTATGGAAAAACCCAAGCCGGTTCTACCAGGCCTCAGCCCAGCTCCCCTAGCAAAGCACTCCAGGGCACTCTGCTGTGACTCGTGCCAGCAGGACTGCGTTAGCTGTTGTGACTCCTATGACAAGTATTCCTTACGGGCTGGCCTCCGCTCTGCCCTGCGGATCCGAGTCACCTGGCCGCCCAGCTCTGCAGGGGAGAGGAGGGGAGGGGGGCCAGATCCCCACGCAGCGCCGGGCGGGGACCAGGGTCTCGTCTCTCAGGAGCCCACGCCCTGGTCCTCGGAACTCAACGGGCTGACGACGGAGGGAGCACCCACCTTCTTATAGGACAGCTCGGCCTGCTCGGACGTGGAGCAGCTGACCCAGCCCTTGAACTTCTCCTTGACCTCCTTGAACAGGCTGTCCATGCAGTCCTGCAGGAAGTGCTGGTAGTCGGCCGCCTCGTCCGCGCAGAGCCGGCCCAGCGCCTCCAGAGTGAGAGGCTTCAGCTCCTGCTCGGTGTAGGAATTGCGACACCGGCTCATTTCCTCAGGGACCTGCGAGGGACACGAGACCGCGAGGGGGTTGGGAGGTGCCCTTGCCGGTTTGGCTCGGTGCATAGAGCCTCAGCCTGTGGACTTGAGTGAGGGGTCCTGGGTTCGATTCCGGTCAAGGGCACATGCCCAGGTTGGGGGGCTTGATCCCCGTGTAGGAGGCAGCCAATAATGGATTCTCTCTCGTCATTGATGTTTAGTCTCTCCCCCTCTCCCTTCCTCTCTGAAATTAATAAAAAAAAATATATATATATTTTTAAAAAGAGGTTGGTCCACACACCACGAGTGAAGTGACAGAAACAAAGCTGGGTCCCCAAGGTGGTGTGGGCAGTCCAATCCCCGTTCCCAACAGCTGCAGGCTGTCCCCGCCTACCTCACACGCTATCTCGAGGCTACAGCTATCTTATTCTAGTGTAAGGCATCTGATAAGCCACGTAGCAGGCAAGTGGCTAAAATAGGGCTTATGTTGATGAAGGCCCATGTCTCAGATCCAGTGTTTACTGCATATAATTTGTGGCTTTTGGAAGGGGTATGGAGGTGGGCATTTCATTAAGCATACGAACTCTACTTAGCTTCCATTAGAATAAGACGCTGTAGGGCTCAGTCTATACTCTCCAGCGGGGGAAGAGATCTTTCGGTAAGATGGGACCAAGTACCGCACACAATTGCGTTCTTCCCCACGTTATCCGGACCAAACAACAAACCCCCCAAATTCTTACCTGGAAAAGCTTCTTGCACTCGGCAATCATGTGGGCCAGCCCCTGAGTGGCGGCGAGGTTTTCATTCAAATCCTTCTGATCCGGTTTGCCCAAACTCTGTTTTCTCTGCATCACCCTGGGCGGAAGCAACGGGAAGGGAAAGATTCAAGTATCGACGTATTTTTAAGTCTGTGTGTAAGTTGGGGAAACCCCAAGGAGAGGAATCAACAGCTCATGGGAGCCTACCTGCCATTAAAGGGCCCAGGAGAACTTGATTATTATTATTTTTTTAAAATACATTTTATTGATTTCTTACAGAGAGGAAGGAAGAGCGATAGTCAGACAGAAACATTGATGAGAGAGAGACATCGATCAGCTGCCTCCTGTACACCCCCTACTGAGGATGTGCCCGCAACCAAGGTACATGCCCTTGACCGGAATCAAACTCAGGACCTTTCAGTCCAAAGGCCGACGCTCTATCCACTGAGCCAAACCGGTTTCAGCTATTTATTTTTTAAAATTTATCTTTATTGTTCCAAGTATTATAGATGTCCTCTTTCTCCCCCATTGCCCCCTTCTGGCTGGCACCTGCCTCCTTTCCCCTCAACCCTGCCCCAGCCCCACTATCTGCGTCCGCGGGCTCTGCATATATGCAGGGAAGTTCTTTGGCTAATCTCTCCTCACCCACCCTGCCCGAGAGAGCCTGACTTTGGTCACTAGAATTTTATCAACAACACACACACAAACATGAAAGAGACTGCTTTCAATGATATCTAGGCGCTTTAAAGCCAGCACCTTAAGTAGGCTCCTATTTACACAGGGGAGCTGGTAGGCCTTTGGATGTGTGCTGGGGAGGGGGAGAGGCGGCTAAGCAGGGTGTGGGTGGGAGGTGCCGGACACCGGGGTAAAGTGTCCCCATTCTTCTCAGTCTAGATAAACAGTCCCTCCACCGTCCCCCCAAAGGTGAGGGGAAATCCATTGTTTCCTAAAGGGTTTGCTTTAATCTTATCTGATCCCTCTCTGCTGCTCATCTCTGTTCTCTATCCTATTAAAGCTGGACCCCTAGGGGGTGGTGGGGTATGGGCTGGTGCAGGGGTCCATGGGGAGGGGGGAGGAGGAAGGGGATATATGTAATACTTTCAACAATAAAGATAAAAAAAAAAAAAAAGCTGAAACCCTTATCTACGGTCAGAAGTATTTCAAGGATCTGTAAGCACTGCTGGCTTCCAGAAGCGAAACTACTTCACTAGCACGAGGCCCCTGGCTTCCAGCTCAGAAACGCCGGTGGCAGTTCCCCCGGAGCTGGGGGGTCAGAGGGGTGGACCCGGCCCGGGGAAGGCCCGTTAGTGATGTGCCCTCCCCGCAGGCGGCCTTTCTGGGGCAGATTCTCAGAAGTCAGATGCTCCACGGGCTCGGCACTTCCTTCGTTTCAGGCCCGGGCCAGCTCCTTCCTCAGCCGGCCTCCCCGCAGCCCCCTCTCCTCTCCGGGACAGCAGATACCGGTTATCATCCTCCCCTCCTGCCATTGTTCGGAGGGTGAGGTGAGAATTTTATGAATGTCAAGGGTGCGGTCTCGTGACTGGGCCGGAGTAAGTGCTGAGCAAACAGGAGCCTTTGCCACTTCCCAGATCCTCCCGCTTCTACGACAGCCACTCCACTCCCACCTTGCAGGCATCGGAGGAGAAACTCCCCAAATTATGGGCTGGACCTTAACTGGCAGCCTCCACCTGATGCTCAGTTCTCTCAGCTCTGGCTACTTCCTCTCGCAATTGCCCGCCCAGTCTGGGAGTTGGGCTGCACTGGCCCTCATGGGCGCCAACGCAGGTTTCACCCCCCCCCCCCCCG
>PVJN01044227.1:0-17420 GCA_004026805.1 Lasiurus borealis | reverse complement strand
AAAAAAAAAAAAAAAAAAAAAAAAAAAAAAAAAAAAAAAAAAAAAAAAAAAAAAAAAAAAAAAAAAAAAAAAAAAAAAAAAAAAAAAAAAAAAAAAAAAAAAAAAAAAAAAAAAAAAAAAAAAAAACAACAACAACAACAAAAAAAAAACAACAACAAAAAAAAACAAAACATCAACAAAATGAAAAGGGGGACCCATTGTATGGGAAAAGGTATTTGCCAATGATACATCTGAGAAGGGGTTAATTTCCAAAATATATAAAGCACTTATACAAGTCAATACCAGGAAAATAAATAATCCAATTAAAGAAAATATGCAAAGGACCTGAATAGACACTTCTTCAGAGAGGATATACAGATGGGCAATAGGCATATGAAAAAATGCTCAATTTCACTAATCACAGAGATACAAATTAAAACCACAATGAGATATCACCTTATACCTGCCAGAATGGCTACCATCAACAAATCAACAAATAACATGTTGCCAATGAGGATGTAGAAAAAGGAAGCACTTTTGCATTGTTGGTGGTGATACAAATTGCTACAACCACTGTGGAAACAGTATGGAGGTTCCTAAAAAATCAAAATGGAACTGCCTTTTGACCCAGAGATTCCACTTCTGGGAATATATCCTAAGATTACTGAAATACTAGTTTGAAAGAATGTATGCACTCTTATGTTCATTCCAGCATTATTTACAGCTAGAGGCCCGGTGCATGAAATTCGTGCATGGGGGCGGGTGTCCTTCAGCCCAGCTTGCTCCCTCTCCAATCTGAGTCTCCCCGAGAAATGTCCAACTGCCCATTTAGACCTGATCCTATCCCTCTCATAATCCAGGACTGCTGGATCCCAACTGCTCACCTGCCTGCCTCCTGATTGCCCCTAACTGATTCTTCCTGCCAGCCTGATCACCCCTAACCACTGATCAATTGATGTCTAATTGCTCCCCTGCCAGCCTGTTTGCCCCTAACAGGCCTCTCCTGTGGGCCTGGTCATCCCTAACTTCCCTCCTCTGCCAGCCTGGTCACCCCTAACTGCCCTGCCCTGCAGGCCTGGTCCCCTCCAACTACTCTCCCCTGCAGGCCTGGGTCCCCCCCAAATTCCCTCCTCTGTTGGCCTGGTCACCCCTAACTACCCTTTCCTACAGGCTTGATCACCCCCAACTGCCCTCTCTTGCAGGCCTGGTCCCTGCCAACTGCCTTCCCCTGCTGCCCATCTTGTGGTGGCTATCTTGTGTCCACATGGGGGCAGTCATCTTGTGTGCTGTGGGTTGGAGGCCTGGTGCACGGGGTGGGGGCCAGCTGGTTTGACCTGAAGGGTATCCCAGATCAGGGCAGGGGTTCCTTTGGGATGTGGGCTGGCCTGGGCGATGGGCCTGGCGAACCAAGTGGAGACCCTGGTATCTGGGATGTGTTTATCTTCTACAATTGAAACTTTGTAGCCTGGAGCAGAGCCAAGCCTTCTATTCATTCCATGGAAGTAGCCATTAAAACTTTGTAGCTTTAAGCAGAGGCCTGGGCTAGCCAGGGTGTGTGGAAAGCTTGGCTTTCTCCAGTGCTGAAGCAACCCAAGCATCCCTCCTGCTCTCTCTGGCTTGGTTGGGTTAATTTGCATACTTGCTCATGATTGGCTGGTGGGTGTGGCTTATGGGTATAGCAGAGGTATGGTCAATTTGCATATTACTTTTTTTATTAGATAGGCTAGCCAAGATCTGGAAACAGCAGTCCCCCTCCATCATGGGAGGCAATGGATTTGTGAAGCAATGTCATCCCAATAAATTCAATAAAGAAAAAGAAACCTGTTGACACCTTGGACTTCTAGCTGTTGCAGTTGTGAGAAAAGAAATTGCTGTTGTTTGAGACAAAACAAAATCAAACAAAACCAAAAAGTTAGACAATTAGTCACATAATACTAGTCCTTCTCTAGACTTTGAAAAAGTCTATAAAATGTGAAATAAATAAGTGATAATTTAAAAAATCTCTCATGGATTAGAAACCATATTAGAGGTAGGAAATGAAAAGTATGGTTAAGTTGGCCATATTAAATGCAGTGGTATATAGAAGCAGTGGGAGCCCTTTGGAAGCCTGTAGTACAACATTCCAGACTTAGGTATAGGCAGCAAAATGCTGGTAAAGCAAATAGTGAGGTCGTAAGTGCAGGAACACTGCAGAAGGCTTCATGGCTATCCAGGGACCTGGCAAAGTGCTCTCATTTTTTGCAGTTGCAGAGTGATTCTTTAAGTAAATTGAAGTATGTTTCACTAAGAATAATGAGTTCTGACTCACTTATTCTGATACAGGAAATAACTTATAGGATATATTGGAGATATTTTAGAACATACCTAGAGATATTGGGCCACTCTGAGGATCTGGCCCCCAAAAGGCAACAACAATCATATACATACACACACACACATACACACACACACACACACACACACACATTTTTTAAAATATATTTTTATTGATTTCAGATAGTAAGGGAGAAGGAGAGAGAAATAGAAACACCAATGATGAGAGAGAATCATGGATCGGCTGCCTCCTGTACACCCCACACTGGGGATTGAGAGCACAACCTGGGCATGTGCCTTCACCATGGATTAAACCGTGACCTCCTGGTTCATATGTCAATACTCAACCACTGAGCCATTGGCCGGGCAAAAAAAAAAAGTATTTTAATTATAGAGGCAATTTGGTATAAGAATAGAATGTAATAAGAATACAACAGATCTTTGGAGGGGGGGGGTACCTTATCCTATTCTTATCAAACTTTATAAATGTGTAGTTCTGGTTAGTGACTCTTAGTAAAGACTTAATGCAACTGTATAAGGAAACAAAAAGGAAAGAGATAATCATGGATCAGTGAAAGTAGACATTAAATTAAAATAGAAGTCTTATTTTTGTATGAGTGCAGCAAATTTTCTGAATTCTTGGATGTCTTAAGTTGCCTATCATATCTGAAAACATGACTTTGTTTCTTCTCCTTTTTTACTTATTTTACTTTTTATTTTATTTTAATCTTATTATGCAGTCTTGAAGTTTTAGTATAATCTCCAGAAAAAGTGATAGTGGGCTGGGTGGGGTGGCTCAGTGGTTCCGTGGCTCAGTGTTTGAGTGTTGACCCACCTTCAACCCATGCAGCAAGAGGTCCTTTGATTCCTGGTCAGGGCACCTGTCTGGATTGCGGGCTCTTTCCCCAGTAGGGGGTGTGCAGGAGGCAGCCATTGATAATGTTTCTTTCTCATCAGTGTTTCTCTTCAATGTTTCTATCTTTCTCACTCTAAAATAAATAAAAATACATTTGAAAAAAAGTGATAGTAGGCATCTCTTTTTTAAAAAGAGAATGTCTCTGATGTATCACCATTATGTATTCTATTTCTTATAGATTTTTGGAAAGATTCATTTCATTCACTTCATCACTTTAAGGTAGTTTTTTTAAATAGTTAAAAATAATTTAAAAATCATGAATGGTGTTGAATATTATAAAAAATGTTTTCTGCATCTTGTGAAATGATGTGATAGCTTTGTTAATAAGAGGTTGGTTGCATAATATGAAGTATTTTAATAACATAAAACCTTCAGTAAACAAAAAGATTGTTAGTCTGTTCTCCAGGAAATGAGCAGTCCTTTTTCTCCTTGTAAGCCCATTTTGAATTTTAAGGCTATGGTACTGATTGCAGCTCTTCTGAAGTCACGTCAGTAGGAATGAAACAGAGGATCAATAGGGCCAGAATTTGCAAATGTACTTAGTTTTTAAATTTTTTCTTTAAGTTCAAACTTGTTTTCTTTTTCTTCATAAACTTGGATAACTGCAGGTTTCAGGTATAAAAAAATAAAACATTTATAGTTAGATGCAGGTACAGTAAGTTGTTAATTAGAATGAGTACAGAAAGATAGAAAATGTGGATTCAAATTTACATGGAGTTCCAAGTAAAAGTATTCCCCATGTTTGAGGGAGGCTATGTGGCACTATAGGTCAATATGTAAAACTTTAAATTGCATTAAAATCTGTATTTTATTTTTATTCACTACTGTATGTGGAATTTTTTATAGTGTACACTAGATGTTATTGAGAAAATATTTTAAATTGTAGTTTGTATTAATGGTTTGTAATTATCTCAGTCTAAGGATAATCTTTTAACTTCTTACAAATAATGAAGGTTTAAAAATTATTACTTTAATAAATAATTACCTGACTTTTTAGATCGCTTTTCTTTTCTGAAATATTACCTGCATATTACTTCCCAAAAAGATGTTCTGGAAAATGCCCGATTTAATTTTAATAGCAATAGCAGCTTTTACATGGTTAATCATTTTCTCCAGTAAAATTGAATTAACTGTTGGAGGGGAATTTGATTAAAATATTTCTTTTTAGTTTTCCCTCTTATTACGTTCTGCTGCATAGCCAGAGTAGGGATTAACTGTCCTTTCTGAAGCTATGGGTGTGTATCAAGAATTTTCTTTGGGGTGTTGCTATGATTTACTAGTTCTAATTTATTTTTGGTTGTTATTTTTGTTTAGTATAGAAAAGACCTGTTTATCAAAGTGTATGCTTTGATTTTAACAAAAATATTTTTTAAAATGTCTGACTGAAACCTTATCAAAGTTTATGGTTTTATAAAGTGTGTTGTTAGACTTTTCTCTTGTGAAGAATAGCCTGTCATTTAAGTATATTGAATTAAACATTTCTTGTGCTAATGACTGTATTTCAAAAATTATTAGATTAAAATTTCTATATAAATTAATAATTAAAAAAATAATGTATCATTTTTTATTTTGGTATAGCATTAATGATAATATTATGTCCTGTAAATTATAATTCCACTGACCCTACTGTGGGAGAGGCAGGAAGGAGGGCAGTAGGATACTGATCAAATATAAGGCTTCTTTTCTTGTGTTCTAGTCTAGCAATTTTCAACCTTTTCATCATGGCACACATAAACCAATAACTAAAATCTTGCAGCATACCAAGAAATATATTTTTGCTGATATGACTCAAAAAGGCATACTTTTGATTCATTTACTCCAAATGGCTATTGTTGTGTTGGCTGTTGTCATTTTTTTATTAGACAGTCTAAGAGAAAGAGGTCAAATCCCCTGTCTGAACAGTTAGGTATTGTATGTTTTAAAAATTCTAGACCATTGTGCCTGCCTTGGCACATGGGTTAAAAATCACTATTCTAGACTATCACAGTTTAGAAGATGGAGCCTAGCAAGATAACTTTGCCTAGAACTACAAAGCAGGCCTATATGATTTATCCTTTTTTCAGAGTATAATACAGTAGTCAATAATTTGGTGAATGATTTTTTTGAGAAAAAAATCTATTCAGTATCATGAAAACCTTTAATTATAGATCATTGGATGTTAACAAAGCCTCCTTTTCCCCATAACTCATAGTAACCTCACAAGATTTGTCTGTTACAGTTAAGCATCTCTCTCTCTATAAAAGCCTAATATGCAAAGTGTCCCCTCGGGAGTTTGACTTGGAGACTGGGAGTTCAGTCGCTCACTATGACGTCTGTTAACCACAAAGGGGCAGCGCAGAACAAAGGAAAGCCTTGGTTGGCAGCCAGCAGCTGGCATCCGGGGAAGGAAGGAAGGCCCCTGTTGGCAGCCAGAAGGCCTCATTGGCCCTGATCACCAGCCAGGCCTAGGAACCTATCCATACACGAATTTTGTGCACTGGTTCTCTAGTGTTAATATATGCATGTTAGTATTTACTGTTATACCTCCCCAAAATGAAGTATACGTACGTTCCTGATCTTTAATCACAGAAGTTGATAAAATTAATCCCCACACATGAGGAACTTTATTTTCCTACATGATCAATTTTTTTTACAGGATTAAACTGGTACTTTAAGTTCTAAAAATCAGAAGAGTTGAGCAGAATTCTAGCTGCTAAAAATGCCAAGTGAACTAGACAATCTTAGTATAGTATCATTAATATTATCATTAATGCTACACCAAAATCTTAATGTAAATTCAATACATTACTTATAATTGAGTTCATAATATCCAGTTATTGTGCCTAGGACTCATTCATGCAAAGACACCCTGGTATTATTAATTGTGTGGATTTTGGAATGCTGTCACTTTAGGAAGTATAGCTCTACTGCTTTGTGAGGAATTCTTGTTCCATAGAGAGGTTTTTGTTTAAGAAGGACGATTATTCCAGAAAACAACTCTACCAATCTAAAGATGATTGTTTGGGACATGTGGAAGCCTGAGACTAAGTTGAACTTAAAATATCATGGCTCTTAGCAAATTAATAGAATAATGTTACATGAAGGTTTTTCTAGATATGAATCTAGCAAAGGATCAAAATAGAGTAATCATAGTCAAAAGAACATACACCACAATGGTTTTTATTATAAATTTAGTTATTTTTAAAATTGTCATACTTGATAATTAAAATGACTTACCAATCACATATACCATGTGAGCTTTGTTTTCTGGTCAAATTTCTCCTTCATTGTAAGAGGTAGAAATGGTGGCTCATTCTGAAACTTAGTGTTCCATTTGAAATATGTTTTGACTGAGGAACTCAGTTAAGTGTAGACAAGTTCTTTGTAGGGAAAATCTGGAATTGCCTTAAGGAAGTTCTTTAATCAGCTCTTTGGAACGCTTTCCACAATTGGTTATGTCAACTTTGGGAATGAAACAGAGAGAAGCCACAGATCTGAATTTTTAGATTTGCTCTCAATTATTCTTAGTATGGTAATTTTATATTTAGAAATTTCCACTGGGATTTATCTATATTCATTGCACATCTATACACATAAAGCACAGGACATATTTTTGGCTTGTCTAGCTAACTTGCACACTGGTTTTAGGAATATTTGAGAAGGAATGCCATTGAAAAAGCCTGATTCTCAAC
This sequence comes from Lasiurus borealis, assembly GCA_004026805.1. NCBI lineage: Eukaryota > Metazoa > Chordata > Mammalia > Chiroptera > Vespertilionidae > Lasiurus > Lasiurus borealis. The sequence continues at coordinate 10,541 of PVJN01044227.1, read as the reverse complement.
TGCACATATATGGTTTTTCAAAGATAATATATTGAAAACCAGGAATTATTCATTTAGAAATTTAATCTTAATGTTTATTATACTGACTGAAATGTAGAGCTTCATAGGAAGCTTTTTTATAGTACTGAATACAATATATAATGTATTTCAGAATGAAAATTAGTACAAAGCAATCAGTGTCTAAGCTCCATCAATCATAGATTTCAATATCATGAGCCAATTGGTTGATGTTTAAAGGACACAAACTTCACTTTCGATGGTAGGTTCCCAGGTACTCCAGTGAGATGGAGATAAATCACTTTAATTCATCAAGTGATTTTGACTTATATTACTCATTGGATTACTTGAAGGCATGTGACATTGTGTAAAGGAAATAGCTTGTGAAGTGTCACAGACCTGACACTTCAATACCATTGACTGTGTAATATTAAATATATTTAATTAGCAATGCCTATATTTCTTCATCTGTGTGTGCAAGTAATCCTATATAGTAAAAGCCTAATATGCAAATTGACCAAACAGCAGAATGACTAATTGCTGTGATGCGCACTAACCACCAGGGTGCAGACACTCAACATGGGATCTGCCCCTAGCCTGCAGGCCTCAGGACAGTCAAGGTGGGTGCCAGCGGAGGCCCCCAGTGCCCTGCAGGTCCTGCCAAAGATCGGTCCAGCAGTCCTACCCATTCATGAATTTTGTGCATCAGGTCTCTAGTAATGATAATAATAAGATTTTTTTCATAGAGCTATTACTGGAAAGTAAATAAAATGATATTTTCTAAAGAACAGAGAGACAAGTCTGGCTTTTAGGACATCCTCCACCCAACCTCACCACCACCCTAAGTATCATGGGATGAGGAATTCATATCACCATGCATTGCTCAGAAGAACAGTTATAAGTTTCAAAGAACATTTTACATGTTGGTAGTCTTTAGATGAGGCTACTTTGGAATGTCTTCAATGAAATTAAGTATTATTTCAATGAATATTTATGCCATTGTCTAAAAAGCAGCAATACTTTTAAATTAGGAAATGTAATCTTTAGAGCTTTTTTCCCCTTCCACAAATACTGCTCTGGGAATGGTCTGGTATTCACTCAGTTTAGGCAGTGAGTGGTTTAGTACAGAGGACTGGGGAGGATGTACTTCAGAGTAGGGTTACTACCCTTTTTAAAGGCTTCAATAGCCTTTCTGAAATCTGTTCTTATAGGAGTCTGCTGTCACCTCTCCCTTCTATTCACTTGGATGAGGGAAATAACTAAGATAAACACACAAGACTTTGAGCATCTTTTTTTTTTTTTAAATGAGAGATAGAGAAAGTTGACTCATTGATTCACTTCCTTATGCATTCCTTAGTTAACCTTTGAAGGTGCCCTGGCCAGATACTAAACCTGAAACCTCGGAATATCAACACTCTAGCTATTGACCAGGGCTTCTGACCTTAGAGAGTAAACACCAGTTGCCTCAGAGTTCTTACTGAATTTCTAGTATGCAAATAAAAACACACACAAAAACATTTTTAAAAAATATTTTATTGATATTCTACAAAGAGTTGAAAATATCGATGAGAAAGAGATATCGATCAGCTGTCTCCTGCACACTCCCCACTGGGGATGTGCCTGCAACCAAGGTATATGCCCTTGACCAGAATCGAACCTGGGACCTCAGTCCTCAGGCCAAGGATCTATCTACTGAGCCAAACCGGTTTCAGTAAAAACATTATTTTTAAAAACTAGTAAGACCAGAAGTGTTAGTAATAAAACCAAAAGTTTTGATAATAAAACCAAAAGTTTTTGGTATATTATATCACATTTATGATTTTCTTTTCATTTTACCAATTTACAATTTTTAACTTCAGAGAGCATTTTTCTTAAAAGTCTTTGAATATACTTAGTTTTACACATTTTATTGCAATATGAAACCAAGAGTAATAATTTTTCTTGGAATCTAAATAAATTAAAAGTGTTTTTAAAGAGTACATTTAAAAAGTTACTATTATGAGTGGCAAAAGAATGACATAAGTAATGTAAATGAATTCAATGCTGTTTTATTGAGTTAGGAGACTAAAAGCACCGATACATGTATGATCTTCCTGTATTTATTTTGCTGGAATGTTAGTTTGTTGTTGTTTTTTTAACCCATCCTCCACTTTCCTCCTTTTAGTTTATTATTTGTAACTGTGTGTCCATTTCTGTTTTGTTGTTTTCATTTTATTTTAGATTTACATATAGGTGAAAGCATGAGGTATTGTCTTTGTCTGACTTATATCATTTAGCATAAAAATGCTCTGTAGGCTCATCTATTCATCTATCCATGGACACTTAGGTTCCTTCCATATCTTGGCTATTGTAAATAATGCTGCAATGAACACGGGGTTGGGGGAGAGGGGGGGAGGGGAACATATATCTCTTCTAATTAGTGTTCGTTTGTTTTTCTTTTTTTCTTCATATAGATAACTCAAAGTGGAATTGCTGGGTCATTTGGCAGCTCTACATTTAATTTTTTGAGGAATCTTTTTCTTGTTCTCCATAGTGGCTGTACCAATTTCCAATCTCACCAATAGTGGTTCCATTTTCTCTACATTCTCACCAGCACTTATTTGCTTTATTCTATTATTTTTAAAAAATGCTAGCCATCCCGAAACCGGTTTGACTCAGTGGATAGAGTGTCAGCCTGCTGACTGAAATGTCCCCGGTTCGATTCCTATCAAGGGCATATACCTTGGTTGCAGGCATAACCCCAGTAGGGGGCGTGCAGGAGGCAGCTGATCGATGTTTCTCTTTCATTGATGTTTCTAAGTCTCTATCCCTCTTCCTTCCTCTCTGTAAAAAAACAGTAAAATATATTTTAAAAAATACTAGCCATTCTGACAACTGTGAGGTGATACCTCATTGTGGTTTTGATTTGCATTTTCTTGATGATTAGTGGTGTTGAGCATTTTAAAATATATTTGTTGTCATATATATATCCTCTTTGGAGAAATGTCTATTCATTTTCTTTTTCCTTTAAAAAAATTTTTAAAGTATATTTTACTGATTTTTTTACAGAGAGGAAGGGAGAGGGACAGAGAGCTAGAAACATTGTGCCCACAATCAAGGTACATGCCCTTGACCAGAATTGAACCGGGGACCTTTCAGTCTGCAGGATGACACTCTATCCACTGAGCCAAATTGGTCTTGGCGCTTTTCTCTTTTTTTAATTGGATAGTTTCTGTATTTGTTTTTTGTTTTTGTTTTTCTTGGTGTTGATGGAGGGGTAGTACCAAACCTACTAAATATGTAGCATAATGAAAACTTTAGTATTCAGCTGAATTTTATACACACACACACACACACACACACACACATGTAATTCAGAGTGAGCAATTACATGAATCATATCTTTCCGATCTCATATTCAACAGTATTTCTTTAGGTCTTTGCTGATTTCTGGACTAAATCAGTCTCTTGTTATAAAATCTCATGATTCCCCACTGTCTATATTTTTAATAGCATTTACCTCTGTTTACAATTATGTATTTGTATGTTTATTGGGTACTACTGTCTGTTTCCCAAATAAAATGTAAGTTCTAGGCTGAGACAATTTTAATATCTATAAACAGTCCTGACAATGGAAGAGAAATATTAAATGACTGACTGAAGTACATAGTTAGTGAGTAATTCTAAAGTGAGGTAAGTACACATGGAATCACAGTGGTGGCATTTTAAGCATTGTTATTTGGCAATATTTTAGTTATTGTAGCATTGGCTTGATCAGTCTCTAATTTTAATTTTTCTATTAACACTAAATATAAGTAATATTTTGAGTTTTGAATTCCCCAGTTCAGATTAAGAGCTTCCAGAAATTGATTGTACTTGAATGAGCTTTAGAATGAAAATTTTCCCCTTTCCTCCTATATGCAAAATATTTGAAGTTTACAGTTCAAAAAAGAAATAGTTGGTTACATATTTATTGATGTTTACTATATGGAGAGTGTTCATTTATGTTAGTTGCGTGAAGCATAAAGATTTTGAAACACTAACATAACTCACAAAGTCAAAAAATCATAGTTGTAATGGGTTTCTGAGCTCTTATAAAAGTTAAAGAGAAATCAAGAAGATTAATATAAATAATTGGAATTATGTTTTTGTGGTGTTTTTTTTTTTTTTTTTGTATTTGGACCTTAATTTACTGCATGCTTTGTTGACATATTGAAATGTTCTGATGAATACCTTAAGATTTTAGTATTTTCTTAAAAATTGGTTTATTTCATTTTTTACATTTAAAAATTAGTGCTTTCAATAAGGTTTGAAAAGCTATCCTGATTCTTCCTAGGAGTACACAACTTCAAAAGTAAAGAGGCACAATCAGCAGAAAAAAAGAGGTGGTCTGAGCATTTATTCATTAAATATGCATGTTAATTAAGAAAGAAATTAGAAAAATATGAAAACAGATGTTACATAAATTATTGCAGTCCCTGGGCAGCAGTAACTTATACACTGACAATAATTTTTATATATGCATATGTATGTCTATTTCTAGATTTCTCAGTATTTATGCAATTCTGTAGAGAATAACTAGAAAAAGAACTGGTATATCCTTTCAGTGGGATTGTAGTAAACATTCCTTTTGCATGTGGATTGCTGAGGAAGACTACTGTACAAATAGTCTTCGTGTCTCTTGATTCTCCTGTAGTCTTTTTCCTCCCTTCTGGTTTCTGTGACGGTATGTCAGTGAGATCTTTTATTGGATATGTCCTATCAGAACAAGAAAATAAATTACAATCTTAACAGTGTAAGAAATGTAAAATTGACCTGTGTATAAAGTGTGTATTTAGAAACAAAACAAATTACAGATACTCAGGACACTGATTGTAGTGTTAATTTTTCTTTTGGCTACTGTCACACTTTTTGAAGAAATAGCTATTGTTCTCTGGATAGTATTGACACATTAGTATGACAGTATATATTGTGTTTCATAAGTACACATTCATCAAATACACATGTGTTGGAATATTTAAAAGATTTTTGAAAGTCTTTAACTTTTAAAGAGTAATCCATAGAATAAAAATGGTATGTATTTTTACAAGGGAAAGATGAGAAATAAAGTTGCTAAGCCATATTATTTTAGTGGTCTAGCAGCTTTATTTCTACCACCCATTAAAACCAAGCAAATATGTTGCTGTCCAAGGAGCTGCTGACAGTATGTAGATATTTTCCATCCTACCTAATAAAAGAGTAATATGCAAATTGACCATCACTCCAACACACAAGATGACTGTCCCCATGTGGTCACAAGATCCTGCCTCCATGTGGACACAAGATGGCCAGCAGGGGAGGACAGTTGGGAGGGACCAGGCCTGCAAGGGAGGGCAGTTGGGGATGATCAAGCCTGTAGGAGAGGGCAGTTAGGAGTGACCAGGCTGACAGAGGAAGAAATTTGGGGGTAACTGGGCCTGCAGGGAAGGGCAGTTGTGGGGACCCAGGCCTGCAGGGGAGAGCAGTTAGTGGTGACCAGACCTGAAGCGGGGGCAGTTAGGAGTGACCAGGCCTTCAGGGGAGGTTAGTAAGGGGTAACCAGGCCTTCAGGGGAGGGCAGTTAGGGGCAATCAGGCCTGCAGGGGAGCAATTAGACATCAATCAGGCTTGCAGGGGAGTTGTTAAGGGGTGATCATGCTGTCAGGCATAAGTGATTAGGGGCAGTCAGGAAGGCAGGCAGTTGAGTAGTTAGGAGCCAGCAGTCCTGGATTGTGAGGGGTCCCAGATTAGAGAGGGTGCTGAGGAACACCTCCACCCCCCATGCACGAATTTTGTACACCAGGCCTCTAGTACATCTTTAAAAGGTTAATATGTTAAGTGTCCATCTGACCAGTAGCTATGACGCGCACTGACCACCAGGGGCAAGATGCTTAATGCAGGTCCTGCCAAGCTGCAGTGACTTGGAAGCAGCAATTCTTGAGGATGCACCCTGAAACCAGAGAGGAGGGAGCCTGATACCTCGTGGGGCCACGCGAGTCCACCTTATGTTGTTTCTGGGGCACTGTTGGCCCCGAATCTGGCTTACTGTGTACTTGTGTTTGTGTTCCACAACCTGTGTGACAGCACTCTTGCACTACAGGACCCCTCAGGATGAGTGCCCTCTTGCACTCTTGCACTATGGGACCCCTCAGGATGTTGGAAAGCCATTTTTGGCCTGACACCCTCAGGCCAGGCCAAGGGACTCCACCTATTGGAAGGACCCCGCTCATTCTATAGACACCCTTTGAGCCACTGCACCACCCCAGATGCAATCAGCCAGGGAGGGACCATGGGAGGTTGCTCTAGGGCGTGTCTGGCCCATTTCGCCTAGTCCCTCCCCTCCGGCAACATTCTAATTAATTTCCTTCCAATGTGCATGAATCCACATTAGTATATTATATAATTTAGAAATGTGTTTATAACTTTTTTAGGTGAGATTGAAAGTTAAAACAAGAAAATGCTGCTTTAGAATGTGATAAAACATTCTCTTAACAATCAAAACATGAATTACATTTAATACAAGAGCATAAAACATTGTTTGGAAATCTGTTTAGAGCTCAATCCTACATATACAGTGGTACCTCGAGATATGAGTTTAATTTGTTCCATCACCTTGAGGCATGGGAAACTATGAGATGTTCAAGTCGAGGTAGACTGGTGGGTCGTGTGCAGCCGGCCAATCCCCGCGATTACTCCTATCTCAAATGTTGCACGTATTTCAAAGCAAAAAACCCTTGCTCGAAGGCTCGTATCTCAAAAATCTCGTATGTTAGGCAGTCGTATCTCGAGGTACCACTGTATTTGTATTCTTTAGAAATTCTGTTTTGTTATTTGGTTTTAGTAGTATATGATGCTAAAATGTAGTTAAGGAAATATTTTTTCTGAATCTTAGTAGATTTCAGTTACTTCTGTTATCCTAATATTTTTCAGTTTTATGTTATTGATTTATGTTTTACATTATATTGCCTAATTACTATTATCCCTTTGTATATATGCTGAGCTACTGATAAACTCTAAATATTTTTGGGAGTAAAATAAACTAATATAGAATAAAATCTAGAGGATGCTGATAATAATATGTTTAGTAAATTATTATTAAGAAGTTCTTTATTTATATTGGATAAGAAATTCAGTTGTCATTCTTGCAGATTTTATAGAGAGAGATATTTGTGTCAGATAATGATTTGCGAAAGTGTATTATTGAAGATGGTAAGATATTTTGGCAAAAAGACTATGGAATTAATTTTTAATTCACAAATAATATTGCCACAGTAACATGTCCATATTTTAATTTTATATCTTATTAATGCTTTGGAATCTACTTTCACTGGAATTTTTTTCATATTTGTTTTCAAATTTCAAATTTCCATTTTTTATTTTATGTGATTTTTCGCTTGATACTATTTTTTATGTATTCATAGAGTAGTATGTGTGTTAGTTGAACATTTTTATGTCATTGCAATGAAATGAAGTTGTATTATTTGTTGTATAGTGAGATATCTTGCATTTAAAAAAATATTATAATTACCTTTTATTTTAGGTATTATATAACAATTTCCTTCCTTCCAGGAGTTAAAATAGAAAATGGAAAGAGTGATTAGTGACTAGACTATCACTTGTCCCCTAAAAACCAGAAATGTTTTTCAGTCTGCCTTTTGCATTTTTGCTCTGGTTTAGAGTTCCTTCTGGAATAGGAATATTTGAAGGAATATTTGAACCAATATTTTATTTGTTTATTTTCTAGGTATTTGCTGTTTTTCCAGCAGCTTAGTTGAAGAAGAACTCTGCTGATCTTTATTTCCTGATTCTTCTTCAACTAAGACTTGTATTTGGAGAATTTTGAGGAACTGATCCTGAGGAATTCTTTGACCCATAGCAAGAACATGCATTTTCAAGTGTCAGTTAGGTTTGTGGATTAGTAAAGTTTTTATAAAAGGTAAGCACATATTTACTCAAAGTGTACCTTTAAAAATTTAATATCATTAGTACCTGCCTTACTTTGCTCAGGCTTCATAACAAAAATACCATAGACTGGGTGACCTGTAAACAATAGAATTTTATTTTTCACTGTTCTGAAGGCTAGGAAGTTCAAGATCAAGGTACCATCAGATTGTGTGTTGGTGAGGACTTACTTCCTGGTTCATTGACAACTGTCTTCTTACTGTGTCCTCACATGGTGCAAGGCAGGAGAGAGCTCTGTGGGGTCTTTTCTTACAAGGACATTAAAATCATTCATGAGGGCTGCACCTTATGACTTAATTACTCCCCAAAGCATTACTCCTAACGCATTGCATTAGGAAGGCATATTTCAACATCTGATTTTTAGGGGGACATAAACTTTCATTTCAACAATATCCTTGCTATAATGATGTGTTCATAGATTTCTATACAAAAAAATATGTGTATGTATGTATTTGTGGGTATGTATACGTGTGTGTTGATACACTTCTACTGGTTTTTTATTGTAGGCTCCTTTAAGGAATAATGTTGCCCTCATACATAGTTACTTAGAGTTACCTGATTTGTTTCTCTCCACCTCATATCTATCTGTTCATTAGCTTTCAGTCTTTTCCTTTTCCTCATTGTTTTCTTTCTCCTTTATCTGACCCTTCAAGGAGGGCTTTAAAATGTATTTCAATCAGCAGACTTAGCACTTTCCTTAGGGAATGCTTTTTGTATCCATCTCTTTCCTTTTTCTTTCTTCCCTCCCTCCAACATTCATTAAATTGGTTAGAGAAGCAAGATTAGAATGATTGAACTTAGAGTTAAAGGTATCTTAGTCCCTTCCACTTTTATTATTATTATTTTTTTTTACCACAATCCATAGTAAGAAATGAAATTTACATTTTAAGCTATTTCCCACAGGTATATAAGGTAAGCATATATTTTAAGGGAGATAAGATTCATTATGTACAAATGAAACAAAAGTTCAGAGTTTTTAGCCTGACTACCTAGCTGTGCTCTTTTCTGTTATATTTTTGTATGTTTTATTTAATACATGCAGGTACTTATAACTAAACATATTTCCCATCCATTAACAGATCACCTTTACACTTTCAAATACCATGCCTTAAATCATTTGTATATTTGTTCAAGACTGACATGTTAGAAAGGTAAATGGAATCAGGCAATTTGATGTCTGTCTCAGTCAGGTTGCTTTTATCCTATCTTCTCTGTGCATCTCATCTTTCTCCATTCAGTACAAGCTATCAAATGATTTGGTGAAAGAACTGAGTTAACTGCTGGGAAACTCCAAGATTCTTCTATAGTAAGAATAGGTACAAGTATTACTCATAATTTGAACTGGGAATAATCTTTGATAGAATCATCCTTATACAAGATATATATTTCTTTATTCTCTTCCTGTTTGTCCCACCTACATAAATTATATATCTGATGTCCTTAAATCATTCTTGGTTTAAAAAACAGTTTTATCTTTTTTTTGTCCTATATATCAGCTTAGAATAACCCAGATACTTTCCCAAAGTGGTCTCTTCTAGTACCCATTCCCATTTTATGTAGCTTTTCTTTCCTTTTAAAAGGTTATGAGCATTTCTCTGATTAAAAATGTAATATGTTGTCTTAGGAAGTTTGGTGTATATAGGAAAGTAAAAAGAAGATAAAAATTATTCCTAATCCAACTATAGCAAAGCGTTTCTGAGAGGGAAGTTCATAGTGATAAACTCCTACTTTTTTTTTGTAAAGAGCTCAAATAAACAATTGAATTTTATATCTCAAGGAACTAGAAATAAAAAGAACAAATTAAGCACAAGGTTTATAGAAGAAAGGAAATAAATGAAATAGAGACTAGAATGACAAGAAAAACTATCATTGAAACAGCCATTTATTTTAAAAAGATAAACAAAATAGACAAACCTTTAGCTAGGTATACTAAGAAAAGAAACAGGACTCAAAATTAGGAATGAAAGAGGAGATATTGAAACTAATGTCACAGAAATATAAAGAATCATAAGCGAATACTATGAACAATTATATACCAACAAATTGAAAAACTTAGATGAAATGGATACAATTCTATAAACCTACAGTCTATCAAGACTGAATCATGAAGAAATAGATAATCTGAACAGATCAATTATTATGAGGACATTGCCTCAATAATTAAAAATCTCCCAACTGCCCAGCAGGCATGGCTCAGTGGTTGAGTATTGACTTATGAACCAGGAAGTCAGAGTTCGATTCCTGGTCAGGGCACATACCTGGGTTGCAGGCTCAATCTCCAGTGTGGGGTATGCAGGAGACAGCCAAACAATGGTTTGCTCTCATCAATGTTTCTGTCTCTCCCTCTCTCTTTCTCTTTGAAATCAATAAGATTTATTTAAAAACAAAAACAAACAGCCCTAGCTAGTTTGGTTCAGTGTCAGCCTGCTGACTGAAGGGTCCAAGGTTCAATTCCCATCAAGGGCACATGCCCAGGTTGCAGTCTCAATCCCCAGTAGAGGGCATGCAGGAGGCAGCCTATTCATAATTCTCTCTTATCGATGTTTCTCTCTCTCTCTCTCTCTCTCTCTCTCTCTCTCTCTCTC
>PVJN01044226.1:0-17420 GCA_004026805.1 Lasiurus borealis | reverse complement strand
CAACTTGCAGGTTTCCCACAGCAGGGACTTGTCATTGCTGGAGGAAGACTGCGTGGCACATGCCAGCTCAAACATGGGCATTTCCTCTTTCTGTTTTCCTGCTCCCAAAGGCCAGCCAATCCAGGGTGAAAACCCTCAGACCTGGCACCTGGCATTCAGAATCTCAATACAAATGATTATGCTTTCATTCCAAAGCCTCTGCAGGTGATACAAAGTAAGCTGCCTTCTCTCCAGGAGAGGATTGCAGTCAATATGTTCACAAGTGCTTTTCTTTTAGATAGAAAAGGATCTGTCAATGCCGGGCAGTGCTTAGAAAAACTGGTAGTCTGCTACTCTAAAAGCAGTGTATATTAAGTTTTAAACCATGGTCAGAGAGGAAAGAAGGATATGGACTCCAGGTATGGTTCCCTTGTGGATTCCATATACAGTACATCTAATAAAATGAGATTTTTCTTCCACTTCAAATTATCTCCAGAATATGATCTTGTGCCTCTAAATCTTTGAAGCTTTTTGATGGAAGAATTTAATAGCAAGTTCCAGGGAAAAAATATGAAAGGCATGGATGGTTGTTTTATTTTCATACATTTCACATTACTTATTCATGTTGTGATAAGTATTTGTGAAATGGGCAATGAGGATTCATGCATCTATTAATTTTCTGTAGTTGCATAATAAATTACCGCAAACATGGCAGCTTAATATAACATTTATCTGTCATCTCACAGTTCTGTAGATCTGATGGTCTTTACAATGTGACTGGGTTTTCTACTTAGGGTATCACAAGCCTAAAATTTGTGTATCAGTTGGGCTACATACTCATCTGAAAGCTCTGGGAGAAAATGATCTTCCAAGCTCATTTTGATGTTGGCAGAATCTAGTTCTTTGCAATAGGTTTTCATTTTCTTTCTGGATATTGGCTGGAGATATTTTCAGCAATTGGAGGACACATTCAAGTCTTTTTCACATGGCCACATTCATCTTCAAGTTAGCAATGGCATGTCAAATCCTCCTTATACTTGAAATCTATAACTTAATTTCAACTGATTAGTAACCTTAATCACATCTGCAAAAACCCTGTTGCCAGGTGATGTAACGTAACCATAGGGATAACACCATGAGGTGGATAGTATAAGGGCCTTCTCAGGAAAGCCATTACTTGGTGGACTTACTGACAGAGTCAAAAGAGGTAGACACATTGATCTTGACCTGCCCTTGATTTTGAGCACATGAATGAGATCATTCATGAAGCTGTCTCTTTGTTATATTCATAATTTTCAGTTATATGGATCAGTGGCCAACATTCAGTCATCAAAACAAAATTTGTAATTACATTTTATTTGGTAATTATTACATAAACTAGAGGCCCAGTGCACAAAATTCATACAAGAGTAGGCCTACCTTCCCCTAGCTGCCATCACTGGCTTCCCTCTGGCCACTGGCAGCACCTGGGACCCAGGCTTACCTCACATTCCTGGCTTGTCTGGAAGAACATCTGGTCTAATTAGCATATTATGCTTTTATTATAATAGACTAGAGCAGTGGCTAGCAAACACATTAGTCAACCGAGCCAAATATCAATAGTACAATGATTGAATTTTCTTTTGAGAGCCAAATTTTTTAAACTTAAGCTTCTTCTAATGCCACTTTTTCAAAATAGACTCGCCCAGGCCATGGTATTTTGTGGAAGAGCCACATTCAAGGGGCCAAAGAGCAGCATGTGGCTCACAAGCCACAATGTGCTGACCATGGGACTAGAGACCTGGTGCACGAAATTCATGCACAGGAGTGGGGGGGTCCCCTCAGCCCAGCATGCACCCTTGCCAATCTGTGACCCCTCAGGGGATGTCTAACTGGCAGTTGGACATCCCTCTCACTATCCAGGACTGCTGGTTCCTAACTGCTCACCTGCCTGCCTGATTATCCCTAACTGCCCTCCCTGTCCCCTCCCCCCACCGGTCCAACCTGATCACCCTTGTCTCTGCCTGCTGCCTGATCGCCCCTAACTGCCCCCCTCATGGGCCTGGTTACCCCTCACTGCCCCCCTGCCAGCCTGGTCAGCCTCAACTGCCCCCCTGCTGGCCTGGTTGCCCTTCACTGTCACCCCTGCCACCTGGTCACTCCTAACTGCCCTCCCACTGGCCTGGTCGCCCCTTACTGCCACCCCTGCAGGCCTGATCTTGCTTTACTGCCCCCTGCCAACCTGGTAGCCAACTGCCCTCCCTTATGGGTTGATTGCCCCACCTACCCGCCTCTGCCAGTCTGGTTACCCCCAACTGCTCCCCTGCTGGCTTGTCTCCCCAAGCAGCCTGCTGTTCAGTCATTTGGTCATCCTTTACTAACTCCCTCTGTGGGCTTGGTTACCCCACACAACCTGCTGTTCAGTCATTTGGTTGTGCCTCACTAACCCCACTGCTGGACTTGTTGTCCACACAGCCTGCTGTTTGGTCATCCATCCAGTTGTTTTGGTTGTGACAGCCTCTGGCTTTTTATATATTAGGATGTTATTTTTTACCATTAACTTTAAGTAGTATCTTTTAGAGTACTTGGTATAAATCAGGTAAGTATACACTAACAATAAAGCAAATGTAAGTACTCATTTTCAAAAGAAATTTTAAGCAACCTAAGTGTTCATTGATGGATGAATGAATAAAGAAAATGTGGTCTGTCTATCTATCTATCTATCTATCTATCTATCTATCTATCTATCTATCATCTATCTATCTATCATCTATCTATCATCTATCTATCAGTCATCTATATATATGTACACTGGAATATTATTCCATCACAATAAGGAAATTTTGTCATTTGCTACAACATGGATGGACCTTGAGGGCATTATGCTAAGTGAAATAAGTCAGAGAGAAAGAGGCAAATACCATATGATTTCACTTATATATGGAATCTAAAAAACAAACAAAAAAAATGAACTCATAGATACAGCAAATAGATTGATAATTGACAGAGGTAGGTATGGGAGAATATGTGAAATGGGTGAAGATGATCAAAAGGTGCAAATTTCCAGTTATAAAATAAATAAGTCATTGAGATATAACATATAGCAGAGTGACTATGGTTAATAATACTTTATTGTAAATTTGAAAGTTGCTAAGAGAGCAAACCTTAAAAGTTCTAAACATAAGAAAAAAAATTGTAACTATGAGTGGTGATGAAGGTTAACTAGGCTTGTTGTGGTGATAATCTTGCGTATAGTGTTGTACAAATGAAACTACTGAACTGTTATATGCCAATTAAAAAAACACTTTTTAAAAGAATGAGTCCATCAATTAACTTAACTGCTATATTTTTATGTATCTCTTAAAGATGTCCCGATGGGGGGCAGGTGAGGGCATGTACTGGGGCTAGGGAAGACCTGGGGAGGTCAATAGGGGAAAAAAAAAAGATGTCCAGATCTATTACACAGTTGATCACACTAATAATGATAGGACCAGCACTTTTAATTAATAAGTTTTACATGAACATTTTGCTTCATTTGTTTCAGATTATCAGAGATGATGTTGAACCACAATGATTGCATGTACAAAAATTTTTACATTTGAATGCTAATAACCCAAAACCAGTATTTTAGTTTGCTAAAATAATCTCTAATTAGGTAGAAAACATTATTAACATTCTCTTTATACATAAGAGTGGTGCTGTAACTATGGAAGCAAAGGAAGAAAAATAATTAATTTGCTTTATCCTGTTCATAGTGGAGGCAGGAATATATCAGATATTTTTCTGGAAAGTATGTTTAAAAAATAAAAATGTCCTGAATTATAGTCAATGAAACGTAATTTATTCAGTAAGAGTATCTCAGCTAACACTTTGTGAACGTTAGAAAGAAAGCACAAGGCTTTCCTTCGCCTTCATTTTTATTAAGAAAAAAATAATTCTCATAGGAATCATCCAACCATGACTCATTTACAGTTTTGCATCCGTGAGAAAGGAGGAAGAGGCTGATGCTGAAATCAGGACCAAATGGGCAAAATAAATGTATGTTACAGACTTGTGGGAGAGTTACTTCAGCATGATGAATAGTTAGTCATTTCTAGATTCAGTGAGTAGCAGGTTCACCCTTGACCCCTCTCACAGTGCTGTTTTTTAATAAGGGCATTTGGCCAAGTATGATCAGACTGCTGTGTTAAAAAAAAATCATGAAATATAAAGTACTATTTTTAGACTTTACAAGTAGGATACTTCTATTTAAGTAAATTGTATAAGTTGTGTTTGTTTTATTTGTACTACTATAAAACAAACATTTGAGATGCTCTCACTTTTAAAGTGACCTAGTATGATACAAAAAAATATTTATAAGTAAGTCCAAAGAACTCATAAAGTAAATGAACACATTTCAAAAAAAAAAAAAAAACAGTGGCAATTGGATGTAATTTTTTTTTCTAATATGATCTAAAACAGTGATCAGATAGACTTGACCTATAAATCTTATACCTTCCCAGGGTCATTTTCCAATGCCTGTGAACAGTGGAGCTCCCTCGTGGCCACATGGAGCTGGACTTTGAATTTCTTTCTTTGATGCATTCCTGATCTTATTGGTGCTTAAAGACAAAGTTTGGATTTTATTTATTTTAAAATCATTCGAGAAATATTTACAGAATTCCTAGATTTATAATAAAGGCTTCTAACAAATAGACCAGTTAAGAAACCAAGAAAACTTACCAATTCACTTAGAAAACTGATAGGCGTGTTTAGCTGATTACTCTTTTAAACAAGAATTGTTTTGTTTTGTTTTTTGAAACTTTTAGAAAGTTCTGGTGGTTTTTCATCCAAGGATAATCAGTTTTAAAATGCATGACACTGTTCTGTTAGATTTCAACAAACACAATCCTAGAAACTTGTTTAAATATATGTCACCAAAGGGAAGTCAAAAAAGACATAGGATGGAGCTTTGAGAGGCCAACATAAACAGTTACAAGGGGAATAATTCAGTATATACACGTGTGGCCTGCATTATAAGAAGCAATTGTAGCACCAAGTTTCTTAACTAAGTTGGTATTAATACTCAATTCAGAGAATCTTTCCTTTGACCAGCCCGGATTTTTCAAGTCAGAGAATTTTTCGGGCCTAGCTGGACCCCCAAATCCCGTTCAAGTTCAGCTTCTTCCAAAAGTCTTTCGGGCTAATTACAATTTCCTTGATTTCTTCTCACCCATAAACAACCAATGCCATACATTTTTTCACCTGTATATATACATGCTTGTGGTGTATTATTTCAAGGTGTGGGCATGCGTGTGCACACTCACGCGTTTGTGTTTGTATGTACATACAGATGTTTGTGTTTGTATGTACATACAGATGCTGCCTCCAGTGCAGGAGTGCGCCCTGCTCCAGGTGGGGATCAGGGCCTCCTCATACCTCTGCATTTCCCACGGTGCCTGGTGTCGAATATGTTACTGAGCATGAAACGGTTCCACTGTAAAACTGCAGGCTGCTGCTGCGGCCAAAGGGGTTTTTAATGGGGGTACGCAGGAAGTACACTGGAGTCCGTGTCTTTGGCCGAGCGAGCGGGGGATTCGTTTTCAACTTGCACTAGAGCTGGAATGTATCCTCCCGGCCAAGAGCCGTGGAATATACAGCCCGTCCTTGCAGCTGTGACGGCGGCGCTGGCAGAACACAGAGGCAGCAGACAAAGAGCACTCAGAGAAGACAGAACGACGTCGGGCGGCTCGACGAGAGACAGAAGCCGGTCCCAGCATCATAAATACTAACAGTAGCCAGTGAGCTGACAGCGAGGAGTGGAACGGCCTTCACACGGAACCACATACAGTTTATGAAGACTCTCTCTACATTAAAATCAGAAAACCAACCCACGATAGAAGCTAAGACTTTCCTGCTATTAGTCATGAGGGATTTGATACAAAGAAGTGATTATCCCAGGAGAGAAGGGCCATGGGGTGTAAAAAAAGAGGTTTTGGCTGACCAATGAGCAGCACATGAATAAAGACCCTTCACTAGTCTCACGGAGCTAATGATACAAAATTGGAAAAAGAATTCTCAAATTCTACTCAATATTATCTCTAGGTTGTTACGTATACTTACTCGTGCGTTGTAAGTAAACTGTAATTCCACTCTTATTTAATACTTTTTAAATAGCGTCTTGAGATAAACCCTCCAGGTAACGTTAATTATGGAAATCTGAACCTAGTAATTTGCACGAATGATTCTGGCTCCTATGTGGAACATAGCAGGGAAGCATTTTTTTTTTTTTTTTAAATAGAGGATTGTTATAAGAAAGCTTACTCTTACAGGATACAATGCACACTAACACCTGACATAATGAAATAAGAGAATTTTCTCTTTTGAGTTTATTTCTAAAATAAAACCAGATAAAGCTACTTAATAACATGTACACATTGAAACGATGTGGTTGGGTGCTTGAAAAAGCTTTGGAATTAAAAGAGAAAAAACAGCCAGGCTGGTGTTGCTGAGTGGTTAAGCACCAACCTCTGAACCAGGAGTTCACTGGTTCGATTCCCAGTCAGGGCACGTGCCCAAGTTATGGGCTTGATCCTCAGTAAGCAGGGTGGGGAGGTGGAATGCAGGAGGCAGTCAATCAATGATTCTCTCACATTATTGGTATTTTTATCTCTCTCCCCTTCTCCCTTCCACTCTGAAATTAATAAAAATATATATATATTTTAAAAAGAGAGAAAAATAACTGGCTGTGAATAAGCTTTAGAGGTGACATTTACCTTGGTCAGGTTACCTAGGCTCATAGGTTGACATCCTAGCCAAAATAATCATGTCAGTCACCCAGAGTCTGTGAATGTCAGGGAGGTTAACTTGCATTTTCTGAACTCATAAGAGACTGAAAAACGCCAGCTGTATTAATTTACTGCGTTAAAACTTAGAACTTGGGCTCGAGTGACAAAAATCCCAATGTGAAGCTGGCTTAAGGGCAAAGGATGTTCATTGATTTAAATAACCAAAAAAGTTTGGAGGTTTGGTTGGCTTGATGTTGAGGCTTAGATAATACAAAATTACCTGGTTCTTCATCTTGGATTGATTTCCCTTCATTATGTTGGATTCATTTGCAGACATGTTGTCTTTTCTTGATTATACATGTGTCACTGCAGCCCCAGACTTCACAGCTAGGGGAAGGAAGCCCCTTTCTTTCCCAGCAATCCTGAATGTTGTTGTCATGCCCCCTCTCAAGGTCACATGCCAGAGAGACGGGATGTGCTGGTGTGTGCTGGCAAGCCCTGAAGCTGAACGTGAAGTTCACTCCACCTTGATTGTCTGACTTGAGAGGAAGGATTATTGCTCAAAGGAAATGCTATGTAATACTAATAGAAAGTAAGAAAGATGCTGGGCTGAACCGGTTTGGCTCAGTGGATAGAGCGTCAGCCTGCGGACTGAAGGGTCCCAGTTTCGATTCCGGTCAGGGGCATGTACATTGGTTGCAGGCACATCCCCAGTAGGGGTTGTGCAGGAGGTGGCTGATTGATGTCTCTCTCTCATCGATGTTTCTAACTTTCTATCCTTCTCCCTTCCTCTCTGTGAAAAATCAATAAAATATATATTAAAAAAAAGAAAGATGCTGGGCAAAAAAGAAAGACAATGCTTCTATACAATGAAAAATACAACAGAACTGGGTAGTCACTGAAGTTGACCAGCATATTCTTTACCCCCAAGCGAGCTAAACATGGGGGTACAAATATCAGACTTTTTTGTGTGTGTGGATAAGGAAGATTGCAGGAAGCTTGTTACATGATTCAAATATTTTTTGGCAGCAACCTGTTGTATTCATCTTCACATTGATTATGTGGGTATTAGTTGCTGGGACCTCACTGCAGGCCTATGTATCATCTTCCACACCTATTTATGATGAAGAGTCTAGCTGATTAAGCGAACTCAGTTTTCAATGTGAGGCAACCAGTTTCTAACAGAGATTAATTTTAGAACTTCAATATATAGAACTCCAATGTCCGTCTGTGAGGCTCCAGGGAATTCTACAGACTGGCCCATTGCCGAGAACAATTTTTATTAACTAGAGGCCCTTGAGGGATGTCCGACTGCCCTCTTACATTCCAGGACTGCTGCCTCCCAACTGCTTACCTACCTGCCTTCCTGATTGCCCCTAACCACTTCTGCCTGCCAGCCTGATCACCCCCTAACCACTCCCCTGCCAGGCTGATTGATGCCTAACTGCTCACCTGCCAGCCTGTTTGCCCATAACTACCCTCTCCTGTGGGCCTGGTCACCACTAACTACCCTCTCCTGCAGGCCTGGGTCCCCCCAACTGCCATCCCCTGCAGGCTTGATCACCCCAACAACCCTCCCCTGGTGGCCTGATTGCCCACAGCTGCCCTCCCTTGCAGGCCTGGTCCCTGCCAACTGCCCTGCCCTGCTGGTCATCTCATGATGCTCATCTTGTATCCACATGGGGGCAGGGTCTTTTGACCACATGGGGGCAGTCATCTTGTGTGTTAGAGTGATGGTCAATCTGCATATTACTCTTTTGCTAGGTAGGATAGAGGCTTGGTGCATAGGTGGCCAGCTGGTTTGCCTTGAAAGGTGTCCTGGATCAGGGTGGGTGTTCCCTTGGTGTATGGTGTGGCCTGGGTGAGAGGCCTGTGATGGTTTGCAGGGGCCGGCCACACACCCCCTGGTATCTAGGATTTATTTATCTTCTACAATTGAAACTTTGTAGCCTGGAGTGAAGCCAAGCCTTCTTTTTGCACAGCCATTGAAACTTTGTTGCCTTAAGTGCTGGCCAGGGTGTGTGGAAAGCTTGGCTTCCTCCATCACCAGGGGCAGCCCTAGCCTCCCTCCTGCTCTCTCTGTGGCCATAGCCATCTTGAATTGGGTTAATTTGCATGCTCGATCTGATTAGCTGGTGGGCATGGATGGTGGGTGTGGCTTGTGGGTATAGCAGAGGTATGGTCAATTTGCATATTACTCTTTTATTAGATAGGATTTTCTTCCTTTCTCTTAAAAATAATAGTAGTCCATTTACTAAGTGTGTAACCTGAGGCAAATCATTTAACCTCTCTGGATCTCAGATTTATCAATTGGAAATGAAACTATGTAAGTTCCACCCATCCTTTCCATATTCTTCATGA
The DNA here is from genome assembly GCA_004026805.1 of Lasiurus borealis. NCBI lineage: Eukaryota > Metazoa > Chordata > Mammalia > Chiroptera > Vespertilionidae > Lasiurus > Lasiurus borealis. The sequence goes on along the minus strand of PVJN01044226.1, from coordinate 8,334 downwards.
CACTTTCTCAGTGAAGGGGGTTACTAAAGGGTTTCTCTTATTTTAAATGTTGTATATAGTCATGTTGCACTTTTACTAAGTTACATGTTGTATCAAATAAATTCCAAATCTCAATGGAAAAATACCCCTCCTAAAAAATCCAATTCTCAGATGAAAACATAAAAGTTCATGTCTCTTTTATGATAATACATGTCAGCCGGGTCTCTGGTCCATACCACTACATTCAAGAACAAGGCCTTTACTCAGGAAATGTCCATTTAATGGGAGCTAGAAGGATGCTGGTGGAAACCCTTCCCTATATGGATTACTTCCGCTTGTATATATTGGTTAAAGCAAGTCACATGGCCAAAGGAAGAATCATCTTGTAGGAAGTGGTCTATTCTCAGCTGATAAAGGCAAACACACAGCAAAGTTCTGGAATATGTAATTCTCTTACTGAAAGGATAGGGAAAACATTACAAGCTACCCCCTTACTTACTGCCCAAGTATAGTAAAAATGATATGTTGGCATGACCTTATTTTGTTTCTTTTGTGAAGTAATATGACATTCAAAAAATATATTGTAGTATATCATAGTGCTCCATTCATAGTTAACCCAATGGAGTCGCTAAGAATATGGGACCACTCTAAGAAAAAAGAATGTGAATAAGAACCAACTTTTTTCTATGTAAACTAATTATCAATTATGGTTCTTTGCCAAGATTTGGGGGTGGTAATGAAACCTTTGGAGAATAAATAAATATGAGTCCTAGGTTTATGATTGGCTTTTTACTCTGACTTCTCCAAATTACCTTTCAAATTCTGAACTTCATGATTATCACTCAACAAATTGAATGTCAACACCAAGTAAGTGACTGCTGCAAGATTTTAGTAAATTTGGCACAAGTAAACATCATATGAAATTGCAGCATGGGTGTGGCCCTCAGGTGGTCTTCCCTCTGAAGAGTTGCTGTGATGTCCAAGTCAGTTTAATACAATAGTTCTCAAAGTGTGTCCAGGAGCCGGCAGAATCAGCAATAGCAGGCGATTTGTTAGAGAGAAAAAAAATCCAATACACCTTTTGACCTAGTGAATAAGAATCTCTGGGGCTGAGACCCAGCTAAGTCCCCCAATTGGTTCTGAAATACCCTGGAGTTTGGAAACCACTGGTCAGGGGGCATTCTTAAGCTTCTGAGACTTCAAGCCTGACTAGGTATCAGCTCCGTTTCTGAATGACTAATGGCACATCAACCCCTTTCCCTTTCATCTCATAATCGAGTGATGTTTATAATCTCCACCTCGAACAATGCATTTTATATAGCCCAGGGTTCTAAAACTTCAACTGGATTCTTGACATGGATTAGTTTTAGAAATATTTCTATATTGCTGCATATTTGCTTTAAAAATATGTTTCAGCTAGTTGCCTCAATATGCTACTTTGACCAATGTTATGTGATCTTGAAATAAAAAACCTTGTCTTATTTTAGGATCTGCTTTGCCAAAAATATTTATGGCTTTCCCAGCTTTGCCAGGATAGGAAAGCTGCAGGGGTTTGGTTTATAGCAAGCCGACTTGTGTAGGTCAAGAAGGCCTGTGGAAAAATCTGAACTGTGCCTCTTTCCCAAACCAAATTCAGGCCACGGTCCAAGAAAAAAGAAATAAACACTCAGGTGAAGAATTGTTCATTTCTTCTGGAATATTTAAAATATCTTTTCTAAGAAGGCTTGATTTGAGATCAGAGAAATATGATTAAAAATAAAGTTTCAGTGAGAATTCATGAGTTCAAAATTTGAGACTGGAAATTAGACAATATTTTATCTCCAGCCTACTTGAAATTTTCAGGTCATTTGGGCAGGGGAAATAATTTCTCTTTAGTAATCTGTAGTTCTTTACTTACTTTAGCACAGATATATACTCCTTTAACCTATCATTGTTATTTTGACGAATGTTTCTTAATATAATTTGAGTATTTTGGTAGATTTCATAAGAAAAACATTTGTCTATTTTAAACCGTGTTATTTTTCAATTAAAAAGATAACTTCTATAACTGAATATTTTATGCTGTTTTCTTCTTTGAAATGTTTATAATTTATGCACTTAGGTGTTTGCCTGAGGTTTGTGCCTAAGTCACAATAATATTTTGCATAATTTCTTCCTTTAGAAAAAGGTACTAACTGGAGGCAGAACATAAAAATATATTTCCCCTGTCCTAACTGGTTTGGCTTGGTAGATAGAGCATCTGCCTTCAGACTGAAGGATCCCAGGTTTGATTCCGGTCAAGGGCATGTACTTGGTTGTAGGCACCTCCCCAATGAGTGGTGTGCAGGAGGCAGCTGATTGATGTTTCTCTCTCATCCATGTTTCTGCTCTCTATCCTTCTCCCTTTCTCTCTGTAAAAATTCAATAAAATATATTTTAAAAATATATATATTTTCCCCAAATTAAATATTCAACTCTTAATTGTGATAGTATTAGGTGGTGAGGTCTCTGAGAGTTAATTGGATTATGAAGGTGGAACCATCATGATTAGGACCACAGGGAGACTTCAGAGTTCTCACCACCCCTTTGCCTTGTGAGGATACAGAGGAAGTCAGCCATCTGCAGCCAAGAAGGTGGCTCTCACCAGATCCCAAAACAGCTATGCCTTGGTCTTGGACTTCCAGCCACCAGGACTGTGAGATATAAATGTTTGCTGTTTAAACCACCCAGTCTGTGGTACTTTTGTTACAGCAGCCTGAGCTAAGAGAATCTCCCAAAATGTGGCCAGGGAGGAGCAGAGTGACCAAAGTGCAGAAACTTTAAGAAGAAGGTCAAGATCCAAAATAGTCAGTAAGGTATTTTGTTGACTGGAGCACTGTAATGGGGGAGGGACTGAGACTTGATGGTTGGGGAATGACATCAGTAGACATTAAAGAGACTGATGGGTCAAAGGTACAGAAACACAGCCTTTAAAGTAACAGCTATTCCAGACCTACATAAGCAGTATTTGACTTTCTTTTCCATTATTAGGAGTTTTAGAGTTTCCTTGGAATTTACTTTGGGTATTACAGTGCTCTGTCTATTGAATTCAACTTTGATAAACCCTGAATTGACCATTCATTCCTTTATTTTAACTTTCTTCCTTTTATCTACTGAATGCTTCTCTCTGTGTTGCCACCTTCACCCCTACTCCTCATCTTTTCCATGCTTCATGGTTGATGCTGGTAAATCTTATTAAAAGATTGTCTATCCTCACTTAAAACACCCCTGGAGAAGGACCATTATTTACTCTCAAAGCTGATCTTTTCCTTTACAAATGCTTTTAATTGTTAGCAAGTTCTTCCTTCTGTAATCAGGTCACAAAAGCATTTGCTCTACAATATGGTTGTATAAGCCAAATGTAGCTTCTTTATTGTATCAAAGACTGCATTGTTCCTGGCCATACCTGTCCATGTCATACACAGACATACCAGATAGTGTGAATATTGTAGACTTACCAGTGAACAATATTTGTGTCTCCTTCCATTCAAAGCAGACGACTCACTTTTTTTTTCTTCTAAATTTCAACTCCCTTTGATGGATGATTTCAATAATATATTTTAGTGACTGCATTTCCTTAGGTAATTGCTCAGCCTTTCAGATTTTAGTCTTGTCTGTTTGTTCCCATAAAATGTATATGAGACCAGCTTACTATATTTTCTTGTCATTAGGGAGGAAGATTTCTCAGATCCACATATCTTCCAGACATCTGGTCTCTGAGACCATTGGGAATTACTATCCAATCTGGATTTTAGACTTGAGAAATCTGAGGGGTAAGTGGTCTCATATAGTATTTTAAGCATATATTAAAGCATGTCGGAACTATAGGGGCTCCTAAACACCAGACACAAGCCAAGGAAAACCATAAACATGGCCTCGTCTTAATAGATATATTCAATATCCACAAATGCCTCTGAGATACCTCTCCTTAGCAGTGTTGAGCCTGGCTCCCATCTGAAGCCTGTCACGCTCCTTGGGCCTAAGACCTTTCATTACTACATGGGGAGAAACCTATCCCTATTGTTAACATTTATAGCCATTCTCAGCCATTGCACTTAAAGCTCAACAACAGATTAAGATAAACAGAAGCCAATATCTGGCACTTGCTTTATTTATTTTGTCACCTTTCTTCCTAAAGTTTCTGATAATGAGATGTTTTTTTCTCCATTTAATATCTGTCCCCTATACCAGGTAAGTAAGCATAATGGCCAGTGGTGTACAAATAAGTGTTAAACAGCTGGTATTTGTGTGTGTGTGTGTGTGTGTGTGTGTGTGTGTGTGTGTGTAGAGGGTCAGAAATCTGATTAGTTATTGTTTGCAGATTTCCATGCTACCAACATGATCTCTACAGAGTTGAGGAGAGATGCATATAGTCAGCTCTTGGAGGCCAGCACCAGCCCACTCCAGCACACAGCTAGTCCAGCTTGTGAACTAGTGATGGTACATAAATCAGTAGATTTGTTGTAGTACTGTCTGTGATCTGAACCCTCTAGGTCTCCTCAATTGATATAGCAAAAAGATATTAAAAATTCATTTCCCCCTTTTTATTCCAATTTAACTGCAACTACTCTGCTCAAACAGGGAGGACTATATTTTATGCAACTTGTCTACCATTTCAGGAAACATTTTCATGGTATTTGAACATCCAATAAATTACACCTTTGTCAGTCTGCATTTATCTTTCTTGAGGTTCATGTCAATTGATATTATAGGAAATATTTTATTATTTTCTTTTTTAGATATATTTTTATTGATTTCAGAGAAGAAGAGATAGGGAAAGAGAGAAACATCAGTAATGAGAACGAATCATTGATTGGCTGCCTCCTACACACCCCACATTGGGGATCCAGCCTGCAACCTGGCATGTGCCCTGATCAGGAATTGAACTGTGATTTCCTGATTCATAGGTCGATGCTCAACCACTAAATCATGCTGGTTGGGCTCATTATCTTCTTAAGTGAAAATACCTGATAATTTACATATTGAAATACATATTAAGTTATATAAAATTTTTTCTTTATATTTTTCACTTTATTGAAGTATAACTGATAAAAGTATATTTAAATATACAACTTGATGATTTGATATATGTATATTTTGTGAAAGGATTCTCCCACTAAATTAACATTTCCATCATTTCATATATTTGCACCTCCTCCCCTTTATTTGATGAGAACAGTTAAGTTCTCTTCTCTTAGCAATTTTCAATTGTATTACACAGTGTTATCAAGTAGAGTCATGTTATACATTAGATCCTCAAACCTTATTCATCTTTTTTAAATTTTTTATTGTTTTTTTTTTTAGACTTTATTCATCTTATAACTGAAAGTTTGTACCCTTTGACCAACTTTTTCTGTTTCTGAGTCCTTCTTTTTCTTTTTTTTTTAGATTTTACATATACTGATACTACACAGTATTGGTCTTTGTCTGGCTTATTGCACTTAACAAAATGGTCTTTGGGTTCACCGTGTTCACCTATGACAGGAATAACTTCTTTTAAAGGTGGAATAATATTCTATTGTATATATTACCCTATTTTCTTTATCCATTCCTCCATCTAAAGACATTTAGGTTGTTTCTGACCTTGATTATTATGAATAATGCTTGTCTTATTTTTTTTAATAACAATCATAACAGGTGTGAGCTGTCTTCTCTATATTGAAACTGGGACATTATATAGATTTTCTATATAATGGGTAGGTTACCTAATCTATAAACTTTATTTTAGTAAAGTAAAGGTGGCTACTTCAGGTTAGGAACCTTAAGAAGGGAACCCAGAGGCAAGGATTTGAAAATAAGATGTTTATTTGGGAAATAATCTTCAGGATGCACTGGTGAGAGAGTGGGGAAGTGAGATAAGAAAAGAAATGGAAGAAAGCAGGTGCATTCAATAGCAGGTTCCCATCAATGGGCAACTGAGGCACAATCTAACTAGCTCACCTGAGGTGTCAGGAAGACAGTATTAATTTATTGTTAACTTATTGTTCCCAACTGTTATTGATTGAGGGTTACTTCAGTACCTCTGGCCTGTCTCAAGTGTTGGTCAAGCATGGACTTGGCGCTGAAAAAACACCCCATGGAGGTAGGCACCTGTGTTTATAAAAAGAGAATGTACGCATTTTTAGGGAGAGTGAGTGCTAATGAGTGGGACACTAACATCTGCTATAGTTCACCTCTTGCTTGAAGGCTTGAAGTTAATCTGTTATTTTACCTGTTACTGATCCAACATTCCTCTCTCTCTCCCCCACTCCCTCTCCATACACATTCACACGTTTTCTAAAGCGAAGTTTTTCTTCTACCATCTATTTGAGAATCTCCCTCCCCTCAGCTAGCACTTCTGCTGGCCTATTTCTCTTTTGTATTTAACAGAGGTGTTTGGGTTTTTTTGTTTGTTTGTTTTGTATGCGTGCGCATGCCTGCATGTGTGTGTGTGTGTGTGTGTGTGTGTGTGTGTGTGTGTGTGTGTGTGTTTAACTGATTTTACAGAGAGAGGAAGAGAGAGAGAGCGAAACATAGATCAACTGCTTTCTGCATGCCCTCTACTGGTGATCAAGCCCAAAACCTGGGCATGTGCCCTTACCAGAAATCAAAGCAGCAACATTTTGAGTCATACCAGCCAGGGCTGCCTAAGTGTCTTGCCTGGAGGGTCAAGACCTAGATCCATGAGGGCTCTGAGACTTAAACTGCCTTGATTTTGTCAGATTATTCCATGTGAATTCCTTGAGTTCCAGTCATATTCCTTCCTGCTGTTATGCAGTAGCAACGCTATATCCTCATGATAACCAATGTTGCAACTTCTTTCTTTCTTTACTGGTCTACTGGCATGAGATGCCTAATGTCTAGGCAGCAGCAAAGTTTTAGGTGTAGTGAAATCCTGGCTGTGCCCAAGTGGAGGCTCTGCCCCAATCAACCTTCCCTTCCCAATCTGTCTGCACGCTTCCTTATGAGCTCACTCTAACATTCTAACAGGCTAGCATCTTCTGGTTTGCTACAGTATGTATGAAAAAGTCCTCAGGCATATATCAGCAATAAGAAGTTAATGGTGTGTACAATGGAGGGGTAGGGGAATGAATCAACATCTGTTAAATTGATCCACAAAGTATTTGTTATAAATCAGGGATGTTGTGATTTATAATATGAAAGATATAATTAATGTTCATCCTATTTCTGGTACAGAGTTCTTAACACTCTTGGATTTCCTTTATTGAGAGCAATAAAGGAGAAAGGAGTCTTTTGTTATGTTAATAAGGTGACTTTTGGAAAATACCTTGGAGGGGGCTGGTTGTCTGGAGAACCAACCGAGTGATTACAGGATTGGAACTTTCAGTCTCACCTCATGGACCTCCAGGGAGCAAAGAGGGCCTGGAGTTTCATCAGTAACCAGTGGCCAAGGATTTAATCAATCATGCCTATTTAATGAAGCCTCCATGAAAACCCTAAGCAGGACGTTTGGAGAGTTTTCAGGTTGGAGAATACATGGAGAGTAGGGCACAGTAGTGCACTCCTAGGGAGTATGGAAGCTCTAGCTCTTTCCACATACCTCACCCTATGCTTTTCTTCCATTTGACTCTTCTTGAGTTATATCCTTTTGTAATAAATTGGCTACCGTTCCTCTGAGTTCTGTGAGCCTCTCTCACAAATAACTTGATTCAGAGAAGTTGTTTGAAACCTTTTATCTATAGCTGGTTGGTCAGAAGCCCAGGGAATAAACTGGGCTTTCACCCGGTGTCTGTAGTGGGGGCGTGGAGGATGCTTTGTAGGACTGAAACCCTTGATCTGTGGGATCTAATACTCTTTCTAAGTAGACATGTCAGAATTGAATTGAATTGTAGGACACCCAGCTGGTGTTTGAGGATTGCTTGCTTGATAGTGTGGGGATAAAATCCACACACTGGAGGGGCATTAGATATGAGGCAGAGAACTGCTGTGCTATACTATGAACTAGAAATTAATGATACATATCTTGTTTTGATATCTGGACTCTACTGCTTTTAACACTCAAAGTATTCCTAATTTTATTTGATCCTTTATTTTATGTTACGATTTGGACATCATTTTTTTTTTTAACCCAAGGAAGGCCAGAGGCCAGAGGAAAGGAAATAGAGCAAAACAAATACAATCCATGCCCTTTCAATTTTCAGGAGCTCTTCAGGGATAACAGAGAAAGGCAGTTATAAATGAGAGCAGGACTTCAAGTACTCAGTCACTGAGCACAACGTGTGAGTTTTCTGCAATCAACTGGTAACAGAGAGTAGTCTGTTCAGATCCTACTTAGTTCTACTGCTTGGGTGCAAGAGGGAACTTATTTTAGCTGACAGCCCAAATATATTGGTTAAA
>PVJN01044225.1:0-17420 GCA_004026805.1 Lasiurus borealis | reverse complement strand
ACTGAGCCAAACCGGTCTCGGCGGCTAGGTTTCCTTTTTGATTGTTGTTGTGTTTATAGCAAGAGCGGCAAGGAGAGGAACTGATGATTTAAACCTCTTCAGTCATCACTTGAAACTCGAGTTTTGAGAGAAGGTCATGGGAGACCCTGGATGCTCTCTAGGCACACAGTCAGACCTCCAGTCTGGGACAGGGGGACGGTGGGGGACATGCCAAACTTGGGGCACCTCAAGAAGCAGAGCTTGTAGCCCAGTCGCAGAAGATCATGCATTGCAAAATAAGAGGAAAGCTGTATGTTCTCATCATCGAGGGGATGAAGAAAGCTGGTCAGGAAAGTTGCTCAAAACATGCAGACTCTTCCCCAAAGTTCTCTTACCTAAGAAGCTGAGACTATATCTCCCTCCTCTTGCTCTTTTGTTATTTCCTCTTCTTTCGTTAATTCTTCATTTTTTTTCTCTCTCCAATCCTCATTCTGACCTTTCTTAGAGCCTATTTGCTTCTCAGATGGAGTATCTGACCCTTTAGACTCTCTCCCATTCTCTGAAAATAGCTTATTTCGTCTTCTCCTTCTCAGACTTGTAAGAACACCATCGAGCACTTATCCTATGTACCAGGCATCGGGAAACTTTTCACATTTAATTTGCACTCTACCCTCCGGGAGGAGTTCTGGCATCTTCCCAGTTTTACAAAGAAGAAGCCGGTTGCAGGGAAATGAAGTCACTCGCCCGAGGTGACGGAGGAAGGAGAAGTTGCCGGACTTGACCTCGAGCCGGTTGCTTCTCAAGGCCACGATGCTCTTGACCATTGGGCCATGCTGGCCTCCAGTGACCGCGCTGTGCCCGGAACCTCCAGATGACCTTCACACAGGGAGGGGCCGTTTCCGACCTCACAGGGGTCCTGGGGACTCGGCTGTGCCTGTGCAGAAGGAAGACAGCTTTGTTCTCAGGGGCACAGTGGAGAGACAGAGGCCCGGCCACCGGGGACGTGGCATTGAACGGGAACCTTCTCCCCAAGGCGAGGGATGGGGAAAACACCCTCATCCCCCAGGGCGGGCCTGCGCAGGTGGCTTTCAGCAGGAAGAGGGAAACCCTCCCAGGAGGCCGAGAACATGGTCGTAGGAGCCACAGTGGAATATAGGAAGCAGGGACCCGCCCCACTGGGCTGGTGGGCTGATGGCTCGGCACCCAAGAGAAGGAGGTGGCAACGCCAGGCTGTCTCAGGTGCCAGAGCAGCAGAAAGGGGTGGTTTGTCATATGTATCATGTACTGTATTCTCACCAGAAAGCACGCTAGAGCGGCGGTTCTCAACCTCTGGGTCGCAACCCCTTTGGGGGGTCGCCTAAGACCATTGGAAAACACAGATGTGATTCAGAACAGTTGCAAAATTACAGTTATGAAGCAGCAACAAAAATAATTTTATGGCCGAGACCGGTTTGGCTCAGTGGATAGAGCGTCGGCTTGCGGACTGAAAGGTCCCAGGTTCAATTCCGATTGGGGGCATGTACCTTGCTTGCGGGCACATCTCCACTGTGGGGCGTGCAGGAGGCGGCTGATCGATGTCTCTCTCTCATCGATGTTTCTCACTTGCTATCTCTCTCCCTTCCTCTCTGTAAAAAATCAATAAAATATATTTTAAAAAAATAATAATTTTATGGCTGGGGGTCACCACAACATGAGGAACTGTATTAAAGGGTCGCAGCATTAGAAAGGTTGAGAACCACTGCGCTAGAGCAAAGAAGAGGTCATCACAGAAAGCACAAGGAAGAGAAACTACATTTACAGAATTTATTGGAAACAATCCACGTATAAGTGGACCCTTGCAGTTCAAACCCGTTTTGGTCCAGGGTCAAGTAAGTGTACTTTGGTCATCAGATGGCTGGTGTGTACCTCCTTTGTTCCAGGCCCGAGTCTAGCACTGGGCATTCAGAACAAGCAAACTACAGGAATTTCTGCCCTGGGGAAGTTTACTCGGGGCCTCTTGCAGCAAAGTGAATTCATCAGTGACCCAAAGGCGCCAAATGATGATGGCGGGGCGGGTGTGCTGGTCTTGAAGACAAGAATGGTTAGAGCTGTGAGAACAAGCTCTTTTGCTTCAGAGAAAAAACTCTATTCTGGAGTCGTTTCCAGGATGCCTCAGAGAGCGATCACAACATGGAATCTACGTCATCAGACATTCGCCTCCCGTAGACAGCAGGGTGCGCCAGGGAGCGGGTGCTAAAGAGGTGGCCCACTTCCTGTGTCTGGCCCTGGCCGGTACCTGGCGGAGTTACTGCTTGCACAGGTCGCTGGGCTGGTCAGGCTATTGTGGACATGGTTCATTTTGCGACTCCCCTTTCTTATGATCTTGAACGAGTCATTTCACTCTTGTAAATGTCGTGCTCTGTTCCTGGCAAAAGGGGAGGGAGGTTTCAGTACACAATGTCTAAGTTCTCTTCCCATCCTGGCCCAGTATTTCTGGAAGGTTCCATGAAGGAGTCCATCATTCCAGGGGATTAGTACCTATGGAGTGTGGCTACATGGGTGTCAGGTGCAGGAGAAAAGGCACCAAGTCAAGCAGAAGGTCCCAGGTCTGAGAGCCTGGGTCTGTATCGGGAGCGTTGAATAAGTGATTGTATAGATTGTAGATAATATTGCTCACCTGGGAGATATGTCCCGCTTCCCCCAGTCATGTGTTATCTGTGACCAGGTATGTGAAAGCGTTGTGTACTTTAAGAGCAGCCCACGTGTGCACATCTCCCCTTGGAGAATGGCAGGCTTTGCCTGAGGGAACGACTGGAGCACCCCACTTATTTCTGCAGACGTCCTCATTCCCTTCTCCAGCATCTCACCTATGCTCTCCCCTTCTTCCCTTCCTCCCTCTCTCCCTCCTGCCTTCCTTCCTCCCTCCCTTCCTCTTTCCTTCCCTCCCTCCCTCCATCTCTCCTTCCTGCCTTCCTTCCTTCCTCCCTTTCTCTTTCCTTCCCTCCTTTCCTCCCTCTTTCCCTCCTGCCTTCCTTCCTCCCTTCCTTTTTCCTTCCCTCCCTTCCTCCCTCTCTCCTTCCCTCCTTCCTTCCTTCCTTCCTTCCTTCCTTCATTCCTTCCTTCCTTCCTCCCTCCCTCCCTCCCTCCCTTCCTTCTCTTTTTTCTTTCTTCCCTCGGCAACCCACACTCTCCTCGCCCTTGCTTTTTTGTCTTGTTTTGCATCTGTCTGTTGGGTTTACCCATCACTGCCCAGGGCTGCTCCATGCTGCCCCAGAATGAATCACCTGACCTCTGTCACAGCTTGTCCCCCAGAGTCAGGCCTATAAAGCTTTCTATCAGGATGGCAGAGCTGCATCCCGATCTGTGTATGGCCACTGGGTATGAAAATCTGTATTGAGCAATCGAGAATGAATTCCTGAAGTAAGCCGCAGTTCCCTTGCCTGAATCTTCTCTTTCAAGTAGGGGGGGTCAGGGGCACGGTGGGTGGACAGGTACTTGCTCTATGAAATGTGGGCGACCGCTTCCCTCCTGGAACCCCATGCTTTTCCATCTGCAAAATGAGGATGGGAACAGGCACCACAGAACTCTCCCGAAGGTTCAAAGGCAATGCAGTGGATGCAAGCATTTTGTAAAGGACAACGTGAAATCCAGATGCACCCATGAGTAGCACACAGCGTTGCACAATAGTTACGTGTGGGCATAGCTCAGGCTCTACACTGAAAGCTGTTTGAGGACAGAAGGTTTGCCTATATCCATGATAGTCAACATACTTAACAATGGATGGAGCATCAGCCAATCAGGTCGCTCTAACCAAAGCAGATGCTGGCTATAACCGGCCAGAATGCCTCAGCCACTGCTCCAATCAGCTCTGCCCACACTGTGGGACCTTCCAAAGGGCCTTGTACAGTGCCTTGTGCATAAGGGATGCTCGCGGGATGAATCTGAAACATCACCTGCTTCGGGAAACTTATTTGACTCACGCAATTTTAGAGGGACCATTGGCTGCACCTCTTTCTGTTGCCCCAAGATTTCTTAGGGGCATGTGATCCATCCCTGCCCTACTTGGCTCCCCTGTAGAGTATTTTTTTCCCCCCAAGCTCAGTTCGAGGTACCAATCCCTGAGCACCTGAAGCCTCTTTTCTTTTACCTGAGCTACAGATTCATTAACCCAGACGTTTCAGAAATGTTATTATTAGAGCTTTAATCACCCCTGTCCTCCTTTGAAGTCCTTTCTAAAATTACTTTCTGGCAGTAATAATTATGTCAATCGGGGGGCCAGCCAAATATAGCTGTGGCCCCTGAGCCAAATCAAGACGGGAGTTTCCAGCCATAATCTGTTTATTCAGCTCCAAACCATTGTGCTAATCCCCCCCCACACACACACACACATGCCCCTCCCTGCCGCCCCACCTCCCCTCCTCTCATCTCTGTCCTACCCGTCATTCTTCGGGCAAAAAGTGACAACATAAATCCTAGAGACCAGGGAAGATGGCAGAACTGGGTCTGCCTTCTCATGTCTTGCTGTGCTGGAGTATGGGGCCGGATTTTACAAGTCATAGCTTCAAAGATGGCACAGGCAAAAAAAAAAAAATGAGATGGTAAGTCCATAGGGTCAAAGTCAAGGGCAGAACTCTAAATGGCAGTGTTTGTTGGCGGGGGTTGGAAGGACAGGTGGGCTGGAAGGGAAGGAAAGCAGGGAAGCTTAGACATGAAGAGAGGTTGACCAAGTGGCCTGACAGTCGGTAGGCTTCCCGTCTCGGGAGATGGTCGCAGCCTCGGCATTTCAGGGACGGTCTCCCTGCCTCCAGCCCCCATGCCTCCGCCTCCAGGCTTAGCCCAGCCCGGGCACCAACACCGACTTGGCCATAGACAGCATTCTATGACCCACTTCCATCACCTCTGCTCAGCACGAGGTCAACCAAGCTGTCCCTTTCTGCTTTTGAGGTCATTTCTTCACTCAACAAACATGTCCTGGGTGCCTCTTATTTCCCCTGTGCTGCGCTCGGTGTTGGTCTCACATAGAGACTCTGTCCCCAGGGTACAGAGAATGGCAAATGGACAGAAACCAAAACTCACCTCTGAAGGGAGTGACATGGGTGAATACTCAGAGGTCAAAGAAAGGACAAATGCCGTAGGTCAGCATGCCTGGCTGTGAGGAAGGGACCCTAAGCCATTCCGGGGTGTGTGCGTGGACCATGAGGCACCACGGAGGGGTTCAGCAGGGGAGTGAGCGCTTAGATTGGGGCTTTTGACAGCAGTGAGGAGGGTGGCTTGCTTGTGGCCTGCGGCAGTAAGAAAGCAGGATTTGGGTAGCACAGATTGAACCGGTGATGAGGAGGATAGAGGGAAGAGAGGGCTTTGAGAGCTACAGATGATTGATTGATCAAGGAAGATGGCATTGGAGGATAAACTATCCTCCTCTGTGTCTCTGGCTAGGGGACCTGGTCCAGGGAGGCACAATTCCCAGAGGAAGATGGTGAAGGAGCAGAAGGTGGTTTAGAAGGTTCAGGAGGGAAGAGATGTACGGGACACTGAGGTTGAACTGTCAGGAGGAGAATGTACATGGCAGTGTTACCCCAAGTTCCCACTCACTACACTGTGAGAAAGGGAGCCAGCCAGTAGATTCCTGTTCTCTTTTCAAAGAGCGGGGGACACTCCACTGAACTGAACAGCGTGTGCAGTGGTGTGCGCTTGCTTTCGGATGCAAACCCTTCTCTAAATTGAGACCAGCAATCGGCTGCGATGAGGCGCGGGTCCCTGGACCACACCGAGAAGCCCGCGTCCGGGTTAGGCGCCTGGGAGAGTCTGGGCTGAGGTACAGCAGGTCCTCAAAGCATGACATTTCCTGATGACGTTGGTGAGATGCCCTCAGAACTTAACTCGCGTTTACCTCAACTACCATCTTGCAGAACTGGTGTCATTATGCGTCGTTTTGCTTAAAGTCACAGAACCTACCAACGACAATGAGGACTTACTGTCATATGAAATTACTAATGAGTTATTTGATCCTTTTTTTCCCCTACCAAGTCTTCAAAATCGGGTTTGTGTTTCCTACTTTGAGCAGTTGTGAATTCAGACCAGCCACAGTTCAAGTGTTCCCATAGCCCAGGTGGCTGATGGCCACCACCTCAGAGGGGATGGGCCTCCATATGCAAAGCGTGCCCTGCCCATCAGCTGCATCCCAGGCACCAGGCCATCCTAGCCCGGACCTTTGAACAAGGTCCCCTGTGACCGGTGTCCTCAGAGAGGGAGACGCTCTGGGCTAGGTACCAGGCTGGGAGCTCCTGGTCCACCAAGGCCCCCAGGGGAGGAGAAAGCCGAGAGCGGTCAGGCACCCCCCACATTCCCGATAAAGAGCCAGAAAACCCCCAAACACGAGGTGGCTGCACAAAGAGAGCCCATTTTTGTCTCGCTGCGGCTTTGTGGACTGTGACCTCTTCATTTTGAGCATTCCACTCCTTAAGCCCTTTGGCTGCGACCGTGTAATAATAATTCAGCCGAATGTCGGCGAACCGGGTGCAGCAAAAGTCGCCGGAAATAAATAACGGCCACGAGATGCCCGCATTAATTCTGGGATCTAAATGGCCTTCCTCGTTCCTAGGAAATTGGGAAGGCAAATCTGTACTTACTGGAAGCTCCGGACGGGCTCAACGTTCAGGATGTTGAGATAAAGATTAAATGTGCGTGAAGGGAAAGCAGAAATCTCCGTCTCTTTCCTCCTGCGGGCTGAATGGACACAAATCAGAGAGGCTGGCAAACAGATTGGAGGTTTATTTTTGTCTTTCCAATCTCTAGATTGCTTTAGAATCTCCAAGCCAGAAGCCTCATTTGCAATTTTCTATTTTTTTTTTCTTGATAAATTGGCGGGGGCTGGAGGGTGGGGAGGAAGAGGGAGGGTTTTTTCCCGTCTGTATCAATAATCCTATCTTAGATGTTTTAAATTAAATTTTTCTCTAGCTTAGATGGACTATTTATTATCTTTCTCAGAGGAGTTTTAAACTCTTGGACATGAAGGCACTCAAAGATGGAGACTTATTCAGTATCTTTAGCTCCACAGGACAGGAATGGAGAGACACCTTGTCAATGAATACAATGCTCACCTCCCAGGCTTTACTCTGCTCCGTCCACAAATGGAAACAAAGATGTATTCGTCCAGGTTCCCCCGAGAAACAGAACCAGTAGGATGTATGCATAGACAGAGAGAAACTTAGCTGAGGAATTGGCTGATGGGATATGGAGGCTGGCAAGTCCCCGGTCTGCAGGATGGGCCAGCAGGCTAGAGGCCCAGGAAGAGCCAGTGTTGCAATGGAAGTCTGAAGGCCACATGCCTGGAAGATTCTTTCTTGCTTGGGGGAGAGCAATCTTTGTTCTACAAAGGCCTGCAGCTGATTGGGCGAGGCCCACCCACATCAAGGAGGGCAGTCTGCTCTACTCCAAGTCCATGACTTTAACCATCAGTCTGATCCAAAAACAACCTTCGCAGGAACATCCAGAAGAGCACTGGACCAACTGTCCAGGCACCATGGCCCGCTAAGTAGACACGTGCAATTACTCATCACCGATGGAGATCGCAGTGGTTTAAACACACAAAGGAGGGAGCCACAATCTGCTCCTCTTGCTATGGGATCAGAGAATACAGCCACTCTGGTCATGCACGAGGACATCCCCACATGTCCATCCTCTCAGGAACAGCAACGGACTTCTTTCATTTTGGAAGCCCCCTGGGCTGGCGCAGGAGCGGCCAGTCACTGTCAGTCTTGGCACAACTCTGCGAGGGGCAGCTGTGACTCAGACATCTCAGGAGTCGGGCCCAGGGACCACAGGGGACAGCCACCCGGAGCTTCAGTGCCATCACATTTTTTTGGTTACAAAGCATTCGACAACCCCTCTCTGTGGCCAGATGCTGCTCTGGGCCACTTAGCTTGTAAAACCAAAAAAATGTCTAGAATTGTCAGCATTTCCTCTCCTTGTCCGCTCCTTGTCCTCTCTCTGCCCAACCATAGACTTCCCAACCCTGTTGTCAAAAATACAAGCAAGAGGGGAAGGGGGTTGGGGGAAGTGGAAGAGGATCAAGGCGGGGATAAATGCTGATGGAAAGAGACTCGACTTCAGATGGTGAACACACAATACAATACACGGATGATGTGTTATAAATTGTACACGTGAAGCCTGTATGATTTTATTAACCAACTAGAGGCCCAATGCATGAAGATTTGTGCAAGAATGGGCCTTACTTCCCCTGGCTGCTGGAACTGCTTTCGCTCGGGACCAGAGGTGCCTTTCTACCTTTCCATGCTGCCAGAAGCCCAGAGCAGCTGATGGTGGTGGTGGTGGTGGTGGTGGGGTGCCTGCATATGCAAATTAATCTGCCATCTTTGTTGGGTTAATTCGCATACTCATTCCTGGTTGGCTGGTGGGTGTCGCAAAGGTATGGTCAATTTGCATCTTACTCTTTTATTCGTGTGGATGTCACCTCAATAAATTCAATAAAAATTAGGAAAAATATGTAAAAAAAAGAGACATTTGCAACAAATTCAACAAAGAATACCATTAAAGCATAAAAAATACAAGCAAAAAATTATAAAGTAAAAAATATAATTCATCCATCTCTGTCTCCCTTTTGCCTGCCTGCCTTCTTTCTTTTGATTCATCCTTCTTCCATCCACACATAATTTTGATGATTAGAGGATGGGAAGTGGGAAGGAAATTTGACCTTTAGATAAAGCTGTCACAGATGCTAAGTGGAAGCTGCCATTGGGAGAATATGCTAGAACCATCATCAACAAACTGAGGCTCTCGAGCCACATGCGGCTCTTTGGCTTCTTGAGTGTGGCTCTTCCACAAAATAGCACGGCCTGGGCGAGTCTATTTTGAAGAAGTGGCGTTAGAAGAAGTTTAAGTTTAAAAAATTTGGCTCTCAAAAAAGAAATTTCAATCGTTGTGCTGTGGATATTTGGCTCTGTTGACTAATGAGTTTGCCGAACACTGTCTTGGCAGCTAGATGACCTTGAAGTATCTAACTTTTCTCGTCTATATTCTGGAGAAGCCAAGTAAGACTTGAGGATGGAAAAGGAAATTGGAATCAGTTGGCCTTTCTGTTCCGCCAAGAACGTACTAGAAAAAAAACAACAACACTTCCTTAAACTGGTGGTGGCCACTAATCCAATTTAAAGTTCAGAAAAGCCGTGTATCAAGTAGCATCAGTTTTCCTAGCACGAAAGCGGCTAAAAATTTCCTGTGAATTATCCATCTTTGTGTGCCAATGTGGAAAGGTGACACACTTTCTCAGTCACCCACACCTGCTAGGTCACAGGCCCTGGGCATCGACAGATGAATGAATCACGCTCCAGCACTTCGCTGGGACACTTTTTGATCCAACCTGTTTATCCTCTTTAAATCTAAATATTTTTGTGTGTGAGCTGGAAGCTTAAGGCATCAGCCGTATCTCCTTCTCTAAGATTCCTACTTGAACTAAAAATGTAGTCAGTTGCCGTAGGAGTCTTTCTCTTACCTGTTGTTGAATGACTTTACTTGACCTGACCTACCTGACTTGAATTCTCATTTGAGCACCTACTATGTGCCAGAGGTGATCCCGTGGCCTCAGTGCTCAGCACACAGTGGGCGTTTAAATTCCCTTCGAAAGGGACCATGGTTGTACATGCGTGGCCCTTGCCGTGTTAAGAGTATACTTCTGAAAGTGGTGGCTATGTTCACCCCATAAATCATGACCAACACTGCACAGTTCTTCCGGGTGGCATGTCAGGGGGACATGGGTCACCTTCACAGAACCCTAGAAATGGGACTTCTCAGCTCGCTGCTCCCCATCCAGCCCAGAACTGGACCAGCATTTCCTCTCAGAGCGCGTCACCCAGCACCCAGGAACGTGAACTTGACTTCCAGGCACAGGTCTTTAATGAAATGCCTCTTTCAGAAAACAAAACAAAACAAAAACAGTTTATGGGCATCAGTCACGTGCTGGATAATAAACATTGGCCCAGCCATCTGTCAGAAAGATGAGCACAAGAATGGGTGCCCCGAGTGTCGTAAAAGGGAAGATGTTGGGAGAAAAGGGGGGGAAACTCAGTGAGCAAGAAGGGGGTGCATTTCCTCATTCAAAGGGGGATGCCAGCTGCAGAGAGATGAGCATGGCGTGGCTCGTGATGGGGTGGCTTCCAGGAAGAAAGATGCCGATATTTCCATGGATGCCAGGCGCAAGGGAATTGGAGTTGAACTATAAACAGGGGAAGGCAGAAAACCAAACAGCCTAAGTTATGGGTAAACAGTGGTGCTCCCCACAGACGGACCCTGACTCAGATCTGCATTTAGAATTCAGAAGAGGATTGAATTTAGCAAACCTTTAGCTACTGCAGATGGCCCAAGTCAGTAACTACAGAGGTATCAGATAGGTCAGGCTGTGTGCTTCGGAGGAACCAATTCCAGGGTGCACGTATAAAAATGCTATCTGTTTATTTATTTATACAGTGGTACCTTGAGATAAGAGTTTAATTCGTTCCGTAACCTTGAGGCGTGGGAAACTATGAGACGCTCGAGTCTAGGTAAACTGGTGGGTCGTGTGCAGCCGGCCGATCCTCTCGATTACTCCTATCTCAGATGTTGCTCGTATTTCAAAGCAAAAATGGCTCGCTCGATGGCTAGTATCTCAAAAATCTAGTATGTTAGGGCACTCGTATCTCGAGGTACCTCTGTATTTATTCATGGATTCATGGATCATTCATTCATTCATTCATTCAAATGACTGAGCTACGTGCTGGGTCCCACGCCAGGAGCTAGGGATGGGATGATGGCAAACGAGACAAGATCTTGGGCAATCGAGGTGCCTCAGGCTCCTCCTGGAATTGGCCAGTCCTGCCCACAGCAGCCACGGGAACAATGCAGAAGTGTAGAGCCTTGACTGGGAGGGTTCTGGAAACGAAGTGGAGGTTCAATCAAACCCCAAACAGGGAGGATGCGGTAGTGAGAGCGAGGCCACGGGGGGACGTGAGGACTCAGAGATACTGGGGAGAAAGCATTTAAAATACCCCGGCAGTCCGGAGGCCGAGGGGGTGGGAAGAAGCTTATAAAACCCACCCAGAGAATGAATTAAGGAACACATGCTGGTTAAAGCAGGCTCTCCGACGCCTGGACCGTCTGGGTTCAGATGTCCTCCCCCGCTGCTTTCTAGCTGCGTGACCTTGGCCTTGACCTTCCTGTATTTCTGTTTCCTCATCTTTCAGGCAAGGCCTCTAAGAGTACCTCCTAGCTTCCACGTGGACGTGAAGATTTCTATGAGTGAATGCATGTTGGGTTACTTATATCAGCACTTGGTACAGAGCAAAAACGCCCAGTCATGTGACCTGTCAGCCTTTTCCCAAATGCCAGGCCTTTAGAATCTGCTCAGGGTTTGATTGTAAAGATAAAACAAGGCCACATTACGACACACTTGGCCATTGAAAGGATCTTCTTTTATATCTAGAAGCAGAACATTGTTAAGCTATTCCTACGACTGGCCCATTCAGGGAGGAGCCTCGGACTAATAATCCCCATAAGACTTGTTGGGAGGTGGGGAAGGGGGAGGGATGCTGTGCATGCGTGTTTACCTTCTGTCCAGCACCCGCGACATCCCTCCACGACACACACACACACGCAGGGACCGTGTCCTGGCAGCGTGTCCTAACGAGAAAACGATTGCTCGGCTTGGCGAGGCGGAAACTGTTAGGGCTTTGATGTCACAGTGCGTTATCCTAACGGGCCCTCCGTCTCGGAGCCTGGCCTGGCTGCAGACCCGTGGCTGCGGCTCGCTCCGTGTTTGCTGTTTTCTCGGAGGAAATGAGTTTGTGGCAGCGATGCACACCGTTGGGCGTAGCCAGGATTCTCTCCTGACAACGAGCAGCAGGCCTTTGTGGGGGTCTCAGGATGGGGGTGAGGGGAGAAGGAGGAGAAGCTAAATGCTAAGAAAGGGCAGGTGCCAGCCTCAGCAGAGACAGGGACCTTATCAGTCCCCCAGCTGCTCAGTCACCCCCTCGGCTGTGACTTTGAAACGAGGTCTGAGGTCACGCATGGCTCTGACTATGCTGCCTTCCTTTATCTTGACCTCACACTGCCTTCCAGTAAAACGATGGGCTGGGACTTAAAAAAAATTCCCAAAAAAACAAAATAGCCCAGCCAGTGTGGCTCAGTGGTTGAGCGTCGACCTATGAACCAGGAGGTCAGGGTTCGATTCCCAGTCAGGGCACATGCCCGGGTTGCAGGCTCGATCCCAAGTAGGGGATGTGCAAGAGGCAGCCGACAATGATTCTCATCATTGATGTTTCCATCTCTCTCTCTCTCTCCCTCTACCTTCTTCTCTTTGAAATCAATAAAAATATATTTTTAAAAAAACCCACAATATAGGATAAGAAACCAACCAGAATCATTTATTCAAGTGAGGTCTTACTTTGGAGGCTTAAGAAATATATCTATCTGTCTATCTAGTGTGCCAGGGTGGGGGTGGGAGTGAGGTCTCAGTGCTGTGTCGCTGCTCCCCCATGCGTCACGTGCACAGCCTCCTGCTCCCTCCGCGCGCATGCCTAGCACAGTTTGCAAACCACTGGCCTAGATAAGCTCTCCCGTGCCCTCCGGGCCTAGCACTCTGTGGATCTGTTGCCTTTGGCACCGGAGTGACCTCAAATCAAAGCAGCAATTCTGGGTTCCAGAGAGCCCTGCCAGTGAAAACATGTAAACTTGCACGAGTCATTTCCAGTTGCCTAACAGCCACGCTCTAAAACGGCGGTTCTCACCCTGTGGGCGGCGACCCCTTAGGGAGTGTGTGGGGGGTCGAATGACCCTTTCGCAGGGGTCGCCTAAGGCCATCGGAAAACACAGATATTTTCTTGACGATTCGTAACAGCAGCAAAATGACAGTGATGAAGTAGCAACGAAAATAATGTTATGGTTGGGGGTCACCACAACGTGAGGGACTGTATGAGAGGGTCGTGGCATTAGGGAGGTTGAGAACCACTGTTCTAAAGAGTAAAAAGAAACGGGCAAAATTCATTTTATTGAACATGTTTTGTGCCAGCCCACCCGAACAAGGCAACATGTGACCTACATAAATAAACGTGATGGAGAGACTTGACGTTTTTGTCATCAAAATGCAGCACGTACTTGAAACGTAGAGCGCATCTCGGCGCATCTTTGCCACATGCCAGGGGTTCAGTGGTTAAAAATGGCAGGGGCTGCCCCCCCCACCCCCCACCCCCCCACCCCAGGAAAACACAGATGTGGAACCTAAAATGCTCAGAGCCTCTTCTTCCTAAGTTACAACCAGGCCCTGCCCATGAATTTAAAGGGACAGACCTACGCTTCCTCTATCATGGGCAGTGAGAAAGCAGGTGGGCCCACTTTGGTTTCCATCACCCCACTAGGGGCTCGGGGTCCTTTTTCAGCCCTCTCTAGGCCTGGAAAGTGTCACAGATGTTTCATCACGTCGGCCTCTGTCCTCAACTGTGTGCCCCTTCACTTTTCCACTCCCCACTTCTTGCTGACTGAATCTCGCCTTTATCCTGAGATGTATTTTTTCCTAAGTTTTCTCTAATCCTTTCTCTGCCTGAATTCTAGTACCTCCAGGAGTCCACCTTGGCCTTGAGGATGGACTTTTTAAAAAATATATATTTTATTGATTTTTTACAGAGAGGAAGGGAGAGGGATAGAGAGACACAACATGGATGAGAGAGAGACATCGATCAGCTGCCTCTTGCATGCCTCCTACTGGGGATGTGCCCACCACCAAGGAACATGCCCTTGACCAGAATCGAACCTGGGACCTTTCAGTTCACAGATGGGTGCTCTATCCACTGAGCTAAACCGGTTTCAGCTGAGGATGGATTATTTTGAAAACCTGATCCTCACCTAGTCCCCACACATATAATCATTGGAGTGCACAGAAAGAGAGTTGGTTAATGAATATGTTTGTTCAGCGTTATCTCCGTTATGTCTTATATGCCGGTCAAAGTTACTTTTATCTTCTGGGTTCAACATGGTACTTTGCGCTGAAAGAAACAGTATTTTCCTTATGGTGTTTGTTTGTAGGAATGAGGATATGGCTGAGTATAAGGGTTAGAACACTAAAACACAGTGAAGATGCTTGGCTGTTTCTTTGGGACTGACATTGAACATGAAGGCTTTGCTGGCTAGTTGTACACGGTTCCGGTTCATAGCCATTGGCTGGCTTGGTATTACGAATTTAAATCTAAGGGCAGTACTTCAGACAGCATTTTCACATTATTATTATTCAAAAAAAATAGGAACAAAATCACTTCTTTTCATATAAAAGAAGCTTAAAAGAGGAGCGACGGGAAAATATCCGTCTGTATAATCTGATTTCTTCCTGCCACTCTGTAATTGGGGATATAAACTACACACTTCAGAATGCCTGATAATACAACGAGTGCATCTCTGTGTATGTTAATCACATGCTTATTTCCGGTTTGATAAATGAGAAGAAATGCTGCCATCATTGCCAATTTTTTTTGGCCTGGAAGGCTTAGATTCTTTGTCAACTAGTCAATTATCGTCACTAGTTGGAAACTGTAGTAAAATGATCACCTCATCAGAGGAGTTACTTTTCTTTTTGAAGTTCCTTTCCCCTGCTGGGCCTCACAGGAAAGGCTTTTAAAGAGCTCTTCTGCAATTCTGCAAGTCCCTGCTTTGTTTGGGCCTAGATACCGGGGTGTTAGCGATGAATTTATAATTTACTAGGGGCCCCGTGCACGAAATTCGTGCAAGGGGCTCTGCCTTCGAAGCCCTGGTTTCCTCCGGAAGGTCATCTGGAAGGATGTCCGGAAGGTTGTTCGGCTGTCTGGTCTAATTAGCATATTACACTTTTATTATCATAGATCTTAAGTACCCTTAATTAGATGCACCTTGAAACAAGGACGATGCTTTTTTACTGATTGCCTTTTATCAGCAATCTTCCTCCTCCCCCCCAATAATTGCACCAGAATTTTTCCCCATTTTTTAAAAATTTTGTTTTGTTTTTCGTTGGAGTATTCCCATTTCACAGATCGATGAATGAACACAGGGACTCTGGATGGACAGACACAGAAGAGAGGCAGAATCAGGACCTGCCTCTGGAACGCTCCATCCCAGAATTAATGAACATTTCCTTCCAATAATGATCCCGGGAGAGGGATGCCTTTAGCTATTTAAGCTCTAAAGAGACCCAGGGCAGACAGACCCTCCAGAAAGTTTTCTGCTTTCTAAAGGGAAGTACCCAGAACACCACTTTCCTGGCCAGGACCTGTTGATCCCCAAAGGTGTGAGAACACATGGTGTGTGCCCCCACCTCTGCGCATGTGTGTTGGGGTGCGGGTGGCGAGGGGACGACGGAAACCATTTCCTGTTTGAGGTGACGGCGTGCCTTCACTTCCGTTGGGAACGCTGGAGGGAAAGCTAGACTGTGTGTGTATATGCATAAGCTCTGAGTTCGCCAAGGGGATTCCTCTGACTAGTGCGGTGGTTCTCAACCTTCCTAAGGCCGCGACCCTTTAAGACAGCTCCTCATGGGGTGGTGACCCTCAACCATAAAATTATTTCCGTTGCTACTTCATCACTGTAATGTTGCTACTGTGATGTACTGTAATGGAAATATCTGATAGGCAGGATGTATTTTCGTTGTTACAAATTGAACATCATTAAAGCATAGGGATTAACCACAAAAACAATATGTTATTATATATTGTGAAATATTTATTTCTAATGACAAATTAATGAAATTTTGTCTTGAATTGTGGTGTAGCATGGGCAACAGTCTTCATACGACAACAGTAAACCACATGGCTACACTTTGCTACACCGAGGAACCGTCAGTTGGTTCCTAAAACCATGGGAAATAGGTATTTTCCGCTGGTCTTAGGCGACCCCTGTGAAAGGGTCCTTCGACCCCCAAAAGGGTCGCGACCCACAGGTTGAGAACCGCTGGGCTAGTGCATTGAGCTCTGAGAGCTAGTGGATCTGCTCTTAAAGCATTTACCCAAATTTTCTGGCTGAAAATCAGATGACCCCCAACTTTTCCAGTTAAAATAAAGAGTTTGGGATATACTGGCCCTATAAGATGACCCCCTACTTTTGTGAAGATTTTCCTGGGTTAAAAAGTCGTCTGTTACGTTGGAAAGTACATGCATGAGTCGCTACCACTTAGCTGACCTGTGGGGCCTGGAGCCAAAGGTCTGTCTCCAACACCTGCAACCAGGAACCAGGGAAAAGCCAAAGCTCGCTATCCCGTCTTGCTCTCTGGCTCAGGGGCAAGGAACGCACCCCACTCTCTCCCCTGCCAGGCTCGCTGAGCCGGGAAAGGGCCAAAGGAGAGGGCCCTGCATCCCCAGGGCTCGGTGATGCAGGCTCTCTGCCTTCCCTCCCCGCATCTCACACCACGCAACTTTCCCTCTGCTTCCCTGAGATTTTCCAGGAGGCGAGGGGCTGGGGGGCCACTGTGGCCCCGCTCCTCCTCCTTCCCGCGCGCACCCCGGCCAGCGACCCCTCTCCCCTCTCCTCCCCTCCCAGGGCGGCGCCAATCTGGTGATTTACACCGAGTTCAGGTCCCTTCCCGCGGCCAAGGCTACTCCCGAGTCTCGGGGCGGCTGTCCGGGGCCTGCCAGGGGCCCTGCGGGGTGGCCGGGCCGCGGGTCGTGGCGCACCGGGTCCGGGCAGGTGGCACCGGTGCCAGGGGCTCAGCGTGCGCTCCCATCGCTTCCTGCGGGAGCCCAGGCCGCCGCCTCCTCCGAGCAGCCCTCCTGCACCCGCCCGCCCGCCCGCCCGGCGCTGCGGTGCCCGGAGCCCTGGCCGGCGGGCGGGGGCGTGACCGGGGCGCGGGCGTCCGCCGCGCGGGGCACCGGCTGGGGAGCCGGAGGGGCAGCGACCTCTGCGGGCGGCGGCGGCGGCGGCGGCGCGAGGCCGAGCGGGGCCCCGGCTCCCCGGACGCACGGCCTCGCCGGCTCCCAGTGGCTCCCGAACCCCCAGGACGCGCGGGCGGAGAAGCGGCGATGCCCCCACCGCGCACCGGGCTGCGCGCTCCCGGGGGTCCCGGCGCGGGCGGCTGGGCGGCGGCGTGCAGAATCCGGGGCGGGTTAGGGTCTGTGCATCCCCGCGAGCCGCTCCACGAACCCCGTTTCCCCGTTGGGGGGGGGGGAACAGGGATCGCTCGCGTGGCCTCGCCTTTTGGGAAGTTCCTCCGGCGCTGGTCTCCCCGCCGCGCAGAGGAAGCAGGAATATAACGGAGAGACCGCGCGCTGTCGGTCGCCCCCGCGAAGGGACCCCCCCCCCCAAGGGGATCCCGTCCAGTGGGCGCAGAGCCAGGAGCCGGGGCGGGGGGGGGGAGCCCCGCCGGTTGACACTTGAGCCCCGGAAAGGGTTAAAAGCGCGCGCCCCGCGGGCGGGCTCGGTTTACATGTAAATACAGAGCAGCTGCTCCGCGCGCGGCCCGGCCC